>JASDQU010500880.1:53231-73313 GCA_032191745.1 Picea mariana | reverse complement strand
TGAATGCTAAAGTCCCTCGCCGAAGGCAGGGACTAATAATAATGGAAACAGACTTGTGTATAGATTTTAAGTATCAACAAAATTTATTGAAGCCATAGTTTTGGAGGAAAGTTTATTAACTGCTTAGGTCAAAAGGAAACCTTATGTATACTTATAAACAAAGTAGGGTTTTTATTGGCATGCTGAAAATATGAGACACGTGAATTGTACTAATTATTGAATCAACTTTCCCATGGTTTTGCTCTGGTAAGTATGTGTTTTGGATTAGTTTTCTTATACCAGTGAATCATTTAAGCAAATTTAACAATCTCTTATAGCCCAATTCATTTTTGTCATCGATTGATTTCATTATTTCCAGTCCATATATAAATAGCCTTGGTTTAAGGCTTTTAATTTTGATTAGCCGTAGTCTACTCATCGATAGGACAACTTTTTTTTCCAGTAGAAAATTGGAAAAATATTATATTAGATAATAATTTTAATTACATCATCAAGGATCCTTGATCAATAATGATTGATTCATCCGATCCACTTGAACCCACATAAAGCTTATCAAAATAAATTGTTCACAACGATCGAAACAAAATCATACCTAAATCTGAAGTACCATAAAAACATGGTAACCTCACATTGGTATCTATTAATATATAGGATATTAACATTGAAAGATAAAAAAAAAAAACTTTCAAATACCAAACCAAAAGGTACTATTTCAAGACTAACAAAAAACAAGAGAAAACTTGGAATTAAAAGAAATTGACATGGAGAGTTGGCCCTGCAATCTCTCCATCCCAAGTGAAGTATGATATTCTTCCTTTAGTCGTCGAGAGAGCTTTCTTTGAAAAAATATTTGCCTCCCCATTTGATTTCCTAAAAATGTATTGAAAGCTAATACCTTTGAAAGAGATAACCAAGTCCATAATTTTGAGTTTTCACCCTTCAATATTGATGTCTTGAAGTTTTCCTTTATGATTTAGCCAGTCAATTATCACCTTTGAGTCCCCCAGAATCTGAATATATTGGATGTCCAAGAGTTTTGCAATGGTAAGAGTGGCCCAAGCTCCTAATAACTCCACTTTTGTATTTGTTCCAAAGCCACAATTGAACTACCATCTATAAACCTGGGAATTTGTGCATTTTATGGATCCCCATGCGCCACAATTCGACCCCCCATCTATGGATGCTCCATCAAAAAAGTACATCGAATAACCAATAATACACAAGATCGGATTTTGTCTTAACCTCTGAATATTAAGAGCTGGTGTGTTTTTGTTGAGCTCTCCTACCACCTTGAACACAACTACCCAGGCCGAGGGTGATTTACCATCAAAAAGAGTTTTGTTGCATTCTTTCCAAATGTACCAACAAGTCAGGACCGGTAGTCTTTTTAATAATTGCTTGTTCAATGTCCAGGATTTATGCAATCCGTAAGGGACGGTCCAACACAGTTGAAGTTTAAATTAAGTATGTGAGCACATTTCGCCCAGAATGATTTAGAAAAGGTAAACTCAATGAATAAGTGGGATTTTTCTTCCGCATTTTGTTTACAGAGATAGCACAAACTCGGGCCTACCCAACATTTCATTTGTAAAATGTCCCAAGTTAACATCCTGTTGTGTACAACCAACCAAAAAAATAAAATTACCTTCGATTGTAGCTTCCATTTCCATAAGTGAACCTTCCAATTGTGACATACCGGGACCATCTCTGTAGATATAATGGCATGGTAAACATTTTTATAGTTAAGTCTTCAGTTGAGTCGCCACTCATCCAAAGCAAGGAATCTTCAACATTTGAGTGGAGAGTGACCCCGACTTTATTTAATTCTGCAATATAGCTTTCACATTCTGAAGAAAGAAACCCTGTCAACTCCAAGTCCACGTTTCTCTTCCACACCTCAGCCGATGTAATCAGATCCCTAGCCACCAATGCCTGTGCTAGAAAAGTAACCTGTTTTCGATTTATATGAGTGATGGTCTCTTTATGGAGAAAAGATTTATCGCCAATACCTAGTATCTGATCTCTCCCAACAATTATAAGATGACTTGTGCTAGGATGCCAACTAAGTCAATGATTGATAATGGGAATAGTGTGGGTAAGACTGGACTAGATCCTTGAATCTGAGTTGAAGAAATGAGATGGATTTCTAAGCCAATTGATTAGTGTTTTATTCTGCATATATTTATCCATTAAAACCTGATGCCAAATAATTTCATGATTTAGGACCCTCCAAAGTGTATTTGTATTCAAAGTTGTATTGAAATGATAGAGATTTCTAAATTCCCACCCCTCATTCTTTTTTGGTCTGGATAAGGTCTCCCATCTGCATACATGGTAGTGTTGAAACTCAGAATGACCATTCCATAGAAAATGGAACATCACTTTTCTAATCTTTTTTATAACTGCTCGTGGCAAGGCTTCCATTGACATCCAATAGACAAGATGGCCTTCCAACACTGTTTTGACCAAGATGTATCTTCCTCCCAGTGACAACCACTAGTTACACCATAAACCAATTTTCTTTGTTAATTTGGACACTAGCCAGTCCCATTCAATTGCGTGATGAGACCTCGTCTTTAGGAAGTCAACCAGATATTTCAATCCGAGAGAAAGAGCACAAAATATATAAGGAAGAATAGATTTGAAAGGGGTCAATTCATCCTCTGTGAGGACTTCATAATGGATGTTGTTCTTTGTATGATTAACTGAGAGACCCAATTATTTACAGAAGATACTTATAAGTTTGATTATTTCCTTCCATTCGATTACACTTTCCCTTGACATAATGATAACATCATCCACAAATAAAATATGTAAATTTTAATCAG
Source organism: Picea mariana (assembly GCA_032191745.1). NCBI lineage: Eukaryota > Viridiplantae > Streptophyta > Pinopsida > Pinales > Pinaceae > Picea > Picea mariana. Next base: position 70,485 of record JASDQU010500880.1, on the reverse strand, counting down.
TCTCGAAACTTTTATACCTGATATGGTTCCTCCCTCCAAGCTATTTGTCATTAATAAGATGAGACCTTCCATCACTAAAATGAAAATCAAGGGTGAAAGAGGGAAGCCTTGCCTAAATCCCCTACCACTTCAAAAAATTTATGTGTCCTCCCCATTAATTAACACTGCATAAGAAGATGTTGTGACACATGACATGATCCAATTTGTCATTTGAATCCCCACTCCAATTTTTAGAAGGATCAATCTTAAATGGTCACAGTCAATACAATCGTATGCTTTCCTTAAATCGAGCTTTAAAACAAGGGCTTTCAATTTTATTTTTTTTATGCTGTGTAGACTCTCATGAATGGTGTCTATGGAATATTGAATATGATTTCATTTTAAAAATCACATTTGTTCAAATGAGATTGACCTCAAGAGAAAGGGTTTTAAACGATTGGCGATAATTTTTTATATTACCTTGTAACACAGATTGCAAAGTGAAATAGGTTAGAACTCATCAAAAGATGTTGTATTATTAGCCTTTGGGATTAAAGTCAGTAAATTAGAATTTAGGCCTCCCGTGATAGCACCTAACCTTCTTGTTTCCTCCACCATAGCAAGGAGATATTCCCCGACTAGATCAAAGAACAAAATAAAAAAATCAGTTGTCCACCCGTCTGGGCCCAGACGTTTTTCCTTCTTAAAATGAAACAAAATCACTTTCAACTCATCCAAAGTAATAGTTGTGAACAAGGAACTAGACTCCTCATCATTTAACATCTGTGGGAATAATTCAATTAGCTTGCATTGTTTGGTTGTATTCGGAATAGTCGGGGCTTTGTAGAAGTCCTTGAAATATTTGATAGTTGCTTCCTTTATAGTATTCTGCTTAGTTACAATGTCACTGTTCCCACTTTTGATTTCCCAAATATGTTTCCTGACTCTATTATAGCTAGAAAATTTATGAAAGTATTTGGTATTGTTGTCCCTGTTGGTCATCCAGAGAACCCTGCTACATAATAGCCATTGTTATTCCTCACATTTTAATATCCCATTCCTTTCCAATTCCAAATGCCAAAGAGATATAGAAGTTGCATGATCAGTTGGATCACCTCCCAGAGTTTTAATTTTTTCCTTAATGTCTGATTCAAGTGAACATAACTTAGCTTTTTTCCTGATCTGATTCTTTTTATGCCAAATTTTTGTTTATTTTTTCAGTTCTTGTAATTTACAGATGATCCTAATTTGTCTTCCTCCTTAAGAGAGGGAAAACTGGTTCATTCCAAACCTTTATGACTATATCCACAAAGTCCTTCTCACTAAGCCATTATGCATTAAATTTAAAAGGATAGATTTTATATGTAGGAGGTAATTCCAACTGTAGTAGGATTGGTGCGTGATCTGAGATAAATGGGAACTCTACCCATGACCTGTATAGTCCAATATCATTTAGAACATCGTCAGCAACCAAAAACCTATCTAATCTCCTTGCTACTGCTCCCTGTCCAATGTGGTCGTTTCTCCAGGTCGGTACCACTTTGGTCGTCTTGTTGTTGAACAACTTGTTGACAGAAAAGAGTTCTCTGTAATAATCCTCTGAAATTCCAGTCCTGTGAGACCCACCCCGGGCCTCATTTGAAGAGAGAATGATATTTAAATCCCCCTCAATGATCAGGTTTTTGATAGATAAAATACCACTTTCTTCTAGTGAATTCCAAAATAGTTTTCGATCTTTGCAAGGTCCATATATATTTAGCAGCATTAACTCCCGATTATTATTTAAACACTTCCCTGTTAACAAGATACCACCAACAGTGAGAAACAGAGCCAATGCAAATAAATTTGGGTCCCAAGAAACTAACAAACCCTCGAAAGTACCCATTGAATTAACAGAACTCGATACCTAGGAAGGACAAAAAATATGAATAAAATCCCTGGCTTTCTGCTCATTTACCAATGTTTCTTGAAGGAATATGATATCAGGACAGGTGTGTTCCAATAGTCGATGGACTGAGGAAACTTTGAGGGTGCCTCCTATCCCTCTTAAAATGAGGGATAGTGTTAACATCATTTTCCCTCGCCAGGGATTTCATCAATCTAAGAGGCCCACTTGGATCATTCCACTTGGATCATTCCTCCCCCCTTAAGAAACAATAGTCCCCATTGCATTGAGTTCCTCCATAAGATGAGGAAAATTCTGCTGAACTTGGTCCCTGGTGAGCCACTTTCCCTGGTGAAGGAGTTGGCCTGCTTTGACAACTCAATATAGTTGGATCCTATGCTAGCGGGTGTTCTTGATCTGTGTGTCTATAATCTAATCAATTGTTGCTTGTTCCATGCAGTGTAGGTTTAACTCTGTTGGTGTGATTTGTTCTTCCATGTTGGATGTGTCTAGTAGAGGTGGAAATTAATGCCAAAGGCGGTCCACATTGAACACTGGGTGCAGACCAAGGAATGGTGGGATACTGAGCTCAAAGGCATTGTCCCCTACATCCTTGGTGATGGTGTATGGCCCATATCAGAGCAGGAAAATCTTGTGGTGGGGTCCAGCGAGGTGATCCTTCTACAAATGTAGCCACACTTTCTCTCCCACCTCGAAGTTGTGTTGCACCCGATGTTGATCATGTCACTACTTGTACTTAGCATTGGCTCTGTCTAATATGTCATGAAACTATTAGTGAATGTTCTGAATGCACTCAATGCATTTTTTCACCTTGGCAACTTCAGACCGGACCTGAGTAGTTGCGAATGGTATGGTTACTTCAATGGAACATAGTGGTTGGAATCCCAAACCCACCTAAAAGGGCTTGTGGTCGATTGAGCTGTGGAGGGCTTGGTTATAGATATGTTGTACATAGGGGAGGCTCTCATCCCATGTGTGTGGATGCTTTTAGTTGTACATGCACAAAATGTGTACAATAATCCTATTGACGATCTCTGTCTGGCTATCAATTTGGGGATGGAAAGTTGTGGACTTGGTGAGCTTGATGTCCAACATTGACCAGAGGCTAGACAAAAATTTACTGAGGAACCTACTGTCCCGATCTAATATGATATACTATGGGATCCCAAAGTGTACCCACACTTGTTCAAAGAAGAGTTTAGTAGTGGCTTCTGCTGTGATATTCTTCTTGCAGGCCGCCATAATGGCCATCTTCGAGAATCTGTCGACGACCACGAAAACAAAGTCATTTCCATTCTTAGTAGAAGGAAGTCCCGACATGTAATCCATGGAGATGGATTCCCAAGGTCGACTAGGGGTAGGAAACATAGTATAGAGGCCTTGCTTCTTGATGGTTGGTTTAGCAATGGCACAGGCAACGCAGAATCTGATGTACTTCTTGACATCCTGTCAAAGGTTTGGCCAATAGAAATAATTTTGCAGTACTTCCACTGTTTTCTTAACCCTGAAATTCCTAGCGACTTGACTATAGTGCGCTTCCCAAATCATCTTGGCACACTCACTTGAAGGAACAAAAAGGTGTCCCAGGTGACATAGTAGTGCATCCTGGAGGTGAAAATTTGGAACTCGGTTACCCTCCAAGAGTGTCTTGTATGTGTGGCCGAAACCTGGATCACTCTTGTAGAGAAGTGGCCAATCAGAAGTCTCATGCCCACAAGAGTTGAGCACGGTGGTTATTTCCCTGATCGATGGTCGGTTGAGGCAGTCTGGAACATTATTGGTTTTTCCCTTCTTATACTTGATGTTCAAATGAAACTGTTACAGATATGTGGACCACTTCTAATGGTGATCGTTCTGCAACTTCCCTTGTGTCTATATGAACTACAGGGGTCAATGGTATGTGTGGATGATTGTTTCCTTCCCCAAAATGTAATTCTTCCACTGTCAGTAATCTTGCACAATGGAATACATTTCTTTGTCATAAGTGGTATTCTTTCAGACTGTGTCAGATAGTGTCTCACTGTGATATGCCACTAGATGCCCTTGTTGAGTAAGAACTACCCCAATAGCATAGTCAGAGGCATATGTCTCGATCTCAAATGGTTGTTGAAAGTCAGGTAATGTGAGCACTGGGGCGCAATAGAGGTGATGTTTCAATTCTACAAACGCCTTATGTTGAGATTCCGACCAAAATAATTTTTCTTTCGCTCCTCCCTTGGTGACTTGACTCAAGGGCCAAGTGATATGAGAGAATACCAACATGAACATATGGTAGAAATTAACAAGACCCAGAAAGATGTGAAGCTCTGTTAGAGTGGTCAGGGATGGAAAATCCCGGACGACTTGGATCTTGGTTGGATGCACATCCACCCCACACTCATAAATAATATATCCCAGATACTGAACCTGGGTCATGCCAAAAGTGCACTTCTCCAAATTGGCACACAACTTGTGTTTCCGTAGTGTTTGGAGGACCCGTCGGATGTGGTGGAGGTGCTCTTCCCAAATCTGGATAAAGATCAGGACACTAGTACAAATGAGTTGTTGAATGGCTGCAAGATGTTGTCCATCAGCCTCATGAAGGTTGAGGGAGAATTCGTCAACCCAAAAGGCATGACCAACCATTCGAAAAGGCCCTCCTTGTCTTTGAAGGCAGTCTTCCACACATCTAATGGTTCGATTGATACTTAGTGATACCCGGACTTCAAGTCGATCTTGCTGAAATATTTTACCCCTTTGATTTGGTCAAGAAGGTCATCAATCTATGGGATCGGGTACCTATTCCAGACAGTGATCTTGTTTAGCACCTGGTAGTCAATACAAAGTCTCCAAGTCCCATCCTTCTTCTGCACCAACATAATGGAGCTCCCGCAGGGCGATGAACTTGGCTAGATGTGACCTTTCTGCAACAGCTCCTGAATCTATCGCTTGATTTCATCATTCTGCAGAACAAAGCGTCGATAGATTGGTCTATTGTGCAGTGACGTACCTGGGGTCAGATCGATGGGGTGCTTGACCTGACAGTGCAGGGGCACCTGTGCGAGTGAGGTGAAGATGTCTCGATACTCCTCCATGAACTTGTCCATTCATCGTTTTCATGCATAAGAGCCCTTTCTGGAGGTTGTGGCCACAATATTCTTCTTTCCCTGAGGGCGGATCATCAGGAAAACAAATTTCTCGATTTTGGAAATGAGCTTACTCCATTTTTTTGCAATAACCTCTGGTATCCTGTACAACTTATTTCCCAAGGTAACAATAACAGTGCGAGGCTAGGACTCATACACAACATGTCACTTCCACAAGTATGGTTGGCCTATTAATACATCACAAACATCAAGAGGAGCAATGTCACATAATACCTCATCGGTGAAGGGCTTGATGTTGTAGGGAAGGCGACATTGTTGGCTGACGCAGAGATCCCATCCTTAGTGAAGCCACATGATGGTGTATGGATGTGGGTGTGTTGTGGTTGGAAAGCCCAACCACTTCATGGCCTCTGCTGAAATGAGGTTCTTTTGGCTCCCACTGTCGATGATGAACTATAGAGGGGAACCCTTTACCCATATATGGGAGTGGAAGAGACACTCATCCTCCTCTGGATATTTCGGTTCTTCCTTTTGGATCTTCATGGTGGAAATGGTAGCGTTGGGCTCCACATTGATAATCTGCTTCCCTCTATCATTCCCCTTCTTGGGTTCTGATTCAGTGTCGTAGCATGCATCTGATTCAGAATCCTTCATCTCGACCACCAATGAATGTTTGGCCCAACAGTCACTTGTGTTGTGAGTGGAGCTCTTATGGAACTCACACCTCTTTTGTGTCCTTCTTTGACTTCGTGATGTTGTTCTTTGCTTGTGGCTTTGGCAGGTTTTCTTGAGCCTCCATGCCTTGAATTTGTCCTTTGTTCTACATTTTGGAGGCACGTTTCGCTTTATTTTGATTCGCAGATCCAAAGTCTCACTTCTTCTGTTTGAATTTCTGCTCAATCTTGGTAGAAAACCGGTATGTAGTACCAATTGAGGAGATGTTGAGGAACTCCATTTTCTCCTGAATGTATATGTGTGGACAAATGTGGTACTTCAACACCAAATGTTTCTCTGAATCTTTGATACCCAACTTTGTGCGCAGGGTATGGAATAGATTCGTCAACTCATGCACATCTTGATCCCTTTGTTTCCGCAGCGTAGTCCATTGTATGTACTTGTCCTCATAGCTCTCCATGGGATAATATTGTTCCTTGATGGCATATTAGAAATAATTCCAAGTGGGTAAAACTGAGAAAAGGGAGGGTTCCTCCTCGTCCTTTTTTTCACAATAGGTTTTCCACCAGTCCTTGACATGGGGGGCGACTTTGAGCAGTGAAAAAATAATCTTCTCCCGACTAGAAAAGTCATGAATCGAGAAATATCCTTCTAATAGATTCAACCATCTATCTACGACGTATGCATCTATTTTACCATAAAATATGGGAATCTCAAAGTTTACATGTACCTTAAAAGCAGTTTCATCTCGAGAGTGGATTTTGGATGCAGATGTGTCACCAGTGGGGAATCGTTGAAGGATCTGGGCAAAGTTATCCATCATCGCATTCCTTTTCTTTTCAAGGGCCTCCTTGAGAAATATTTTGATAGGATATCCTACTCCCTCATATTTATTTTCGTCCCCCATGGGTGCCCGTCGGTGTTTGTGAGGCTGATCTTGCAAAGGTTCAACTAGATCGAGCCCTAACTCCTTATACCCCAACCTCGTTGGGGACATGCAAAGAAGGATTGAGAAAGAGAAGACCACTCTGATACCATTGATCCGGATTTATGAAGGAATGCAATAGAATACACAAATAACCATGAATAAACAGATGAAATGGAAATAAAACTTCATTTCATTAATATCAAAGAACTAAAATTTGTTTACAAACATAATAGAAATAAACTAGTTAGGGCGCTGGTAGCTTATCTCTGAGAAGAGATGTGGTGGCTACAGGCCTCTGAACTCTGTGTTCCAATGAGGCTCGAAGGTATATCTATTATTGAGAAACAATGGCAACCCTAAACATCCAAAAAACCTAACCCTAGGAGATGAAACGCCAAAATATGGGCCCTGTCGGGGTAAATTGGTACATCAATTTCCCGAGATCGTAACTTTGTGTAACATCTCGCTCTGGCGCACTGAGCAAACTTATTCTTTGAGGAAACTTGCTTGCAAGTGATCCAGATTATTATGCTATTAAAACTTTTGATTTTGATTATGAGGCGTTATGGGTTGATGACATGTTGTTTTACTACGTTGACATAGACAGGTGATATTGACTCAGTTTTAGTGAGTGTGCAGGATTTTGGACCTCGGGGATGCAGAGGCATTGATGGAACCCCTTGGACTCTGGATCGAGTCAGGGAGTGTGCCATTGGGGTTTGATTGTTTTACTGTGATATCAGGGCATCTAATTGGATGATAAGATATGGATATGTTCTGACATGAGTTGTTGATGATGCAAGCTGATGATAGCTTGCCGACCAGACTCACATATAAAGTAAAGGGGACACGCACGACTACCAGAGATGTTGAAGGAGGGGTGTGGACAACAACCCTGCCACAGCCTACTAGCACTCCCTTCGTGGCTTGAATTGTAGGTTAACAATTACCTAGTTCGAGAGGACCCACGATGTTATGAGGGCAGACTACGATAGTGACTCACGATGATTCTAAGGGGTTCGCAATAAGGCGGGGGCCTTATTCCTTAGAGGCCCTTAGTCTCCCACAAGTTCACCTGGCGGAGTGTTGACTCCAGGGGTTATTGATGTCTACCAAGTCAGTCAAGAGGTGAGTGGCACCCTTGGGGAACATAGTGCATCCTGAAGGGCACACCGCGCAAAGGAAACATATTGAGGCAAGTGGCACCCTTGGAGCACGTAGTGCGTTCTGAAGGGCACATCGCGTAAGGGAACAGATGAGGCGAGTGGCACCCTTGGAGCACCTAGTGCATCCTGAAGGGCACGTTACGTTGTCGATGATAGAGGGATGAACCTAGATGGACTTAGGATGAATAATGTGTTAAGTAATTTTTAAAACAAATTCCCTAATTAAATGTTGCCCAATACGAAATTTAAGGCCTAAGTCTAAATTACGCTAGTGGTAGAACCTTGTCTTCTATAAAAGAAAATAATAAAAATAAAAATAAAATAACATAAATAGTAATTTTGATCTTCATTAAATCTTGTAACATGAAGGGAGTAAGAAATTAAGTTATTCATAAAAATAAAATTTCTGGTAATAAATGTAAAAAGGGGAATTAATTGTTTTAACTTTTTGATAATTTAAAAAAAAATACTAATTAAATGATAAAAGGGAAAAGGGGTTAAATTCCACACCTGCCTTTTTGAGTTCTAATTAAAAAGGAGAAAGAGGGAAAATCAAAAAATTAGGAAACTAGGGAAAAGAGGTAACATAAAAAGGGAAAAAGGGGAACTTAAGGGAAAAAGTGGAAAGTCAACTTAGTAAAGAATCTACCATTTAAGAGCTTTCTAATTTTAAACTGAATTGGCAACTTCATAATAGGGAAAGCCTTTAAAACCTGTAAGGGAATTTGTGGACACCCAGGAGTGATTATAGGAGTAACTTTAGGTAGGTGAGGGAAATAAGATAATTAATTAATTAAAGAAATTAAATAATGGAGGAATGTAGGGGATGGGTGACACTTGTACGGAGAAGAAGTTTTAGGAAATTATTTTTTAACTTTAATTAAATGAGATTTTAGGAAAGAAAGGAAGATCAAAACTCTATATAATGAAGGGGGAAGAAGGATGAAAGACCATCTTCTGTTTGTGTAACGTTACGCTGCAGAAATATCTACTTGATTGATTTACTTGTGGGAGTTGGGGATACCCAACTCGGAGAGGAGTGGTAGCTCGGCCTTGCGAGGCGAGCTGGGAGCTAGTCGAAATCTCTGGATAGTGTGTGTGGCCCCTTTGTCCCTCGAGGGGCTAAGGGGGAAGAAGAGTACCCCTAGCATTGGCTAGGAGGTACCGGTGAAGTCTCGACGGTCGGCGAGCGGGAGCTGCACGGAGCGCACGAGACGTCATTCGGAGCGGGCGATTAGGCTACGGTATGCTCTCTTCATTTGTGTATGATAGACTATATTAGGACTTATGCTCTTATCTGCGTATTTAATGGAGAAGTAAATTGAGTTATTTTTTTTTAAATTGATGAATGAAACTTGTCTTAGCCTAGCTCAACGATTGTTGTCTCCTATGGCCTTCATTTTCCCGCATGTCTTGACCACCTGGCTGTGATTGATTGAGTCCTTAATGGTTGTTGGCATTTCATCCTTAGCTCCTCAGTCCTCGCCTGAGCAGTCGGCCAGGAACCTAATCTACGATCGCCACCTTAGCGTTAAAAGACCTATGGATCTCAATACCTTGCTTTTTTGTGCGAGGATGACGAGCAACGGATGAACTTGTTAACCGTGTACCCTTCATGTTGTCCTTGGATGAAGGTTCGACTTGCTCCTTGATGCGCTTAAATAACCTTGAAATTTTGATTGATGGCAAAGTTCTTTATTCTGCATTTTATAATTTCCGGATAAGTTTATCTCTACATTTTATATATTGATGGATGAACCAACATTGTGTTGCATTACCTCCCTCGCAACTTAACTCTGTGATTGTTTATTGATGGCATTTTTCTCTGTGAATTTTATCTTTGGACAGTAATAATTGATGAATTTTATCTCTGCACAGTAATAATTGATGAATTTTATCTTGAGATTTTGCTTATTCGATTGATTGCCTACAATTATTTTGGTCTGCATTTTTGTGTTGGAATCCCTGTCTGTCTGCATTTTTGGTGGTTTTGCGGTTGAATTTCCTACGTTTTCTTTTTACTGTGTTTATTTAACATTTTTGGGCTGTGAAATTATACTATCAATGACTACGAAATTTCTTTAGAAACTGCGTTTTGAACTTTAAGGTCAATGAATTTACACAGGACAACGATTTTATATATTGAATGGATGGCAGAAGGAAATTATGTTCAGAGATTAGATTGTTACAGTCTGGTTTCAATTTAACCAGTTAGCCATTTAAATGTTGTTTAAATTTGTAGCCTTTAGCATTGTTACTAGTTGGAGCGATTCAATATGTAGAATCTATTATAGTTAAGCATTGCAACGATCTGTACCTTTAATAATACCCCCTATTTATCATTGGTTGGTCTGGGTTTTTAGCGTTGGAATATCTATGATAGCAAAATTATTTACTACTAGGACAACTTTACTTACCAACGTTTTTCAAATTGTTTTATTAGACAACCCTTTATTATTATTATTTGCACAACGGTATCCTAGATACAACAATCCTAATAGATAGCGAACCGACTTTCTAGGTCCCTCCCTTCAGTTATAATCTACCAGCGATTTAGTGTATACGTGCACTTCAGAGCTGACAGGAGTTGGGTTTTGTAACAACTAATTCAATGGACACCRTGCCCTTAAAAGCAGTCAAGAATATGTATTCTATGACAGTGAATTCATTGGATCTGTAACGCTACATTAATAAACATCAATTGGATCGTTGGGCAAGCCAAGGAGACTTACCACTGTGTTTTCTAGGCAGCAAATGTTAAATTTGACCACAACTTCTTATATTTGGAAATATTAAATATACTTGGAATATTCTATCACTTTTGGCATAAAAGGTGTAAGTGATCCGACTTAGATTATTGATCAAGGATTTCCAATTATGAGTATCACAATTAAGTTGGATCACTCACATTATAATTTACAAATCTTATTACTTTTTGAAATGTCAATCTCGAAATGATAAAGGGTGTGGTTATTTGATGTATGTGCAAGTTGTTGAATATTCTAGGGATGAGATTAGATCAATCAAGTTATTCTCACAACAAAGGATGGACAACGATTAAATAAGTATTTACTTATATCTTCTTTGTTACATTTCAAGTCATGAATATGAACCCTAGGGAGATATAAGTAGTGGTCTATCCATCATAATTAGGCTACCCAGATATTCTTCCATTCACCGTGACCTAGTTAGAAGTATGTTTCTTTGCAATTCCATAAAGTAGTGCGACTCATTCCCTTCTCATTTGTAGGTTAGTCTGTTGTCCCTATATACCTTCTTCATTGCAGGTTAGTTTGTTTTCCCTATATACGCGATTCAAGGTATATTTGGTGAAACCTAGGATTTTACTGACTCCCCTATAAATAGTAGGGCTGAGACTACTAATACTATTGTACCAATCACCTAAGCGAGCCAACATTTATCAATAATCCAAACAGAACCCTATAGATTGTAGGGCTCAGGTAGAAGCATTAACCAGTTTATGTGTTTCAACCAACTGAAGTAGAAGTCTAAAAGGTTCTTTTAAAAGGTATTATAACCCAAAAGGATGCTTCCTTGGAGGTATCCATATCTTGATAAGCTATAGTTTGAGCGTAATATGGCCATGTGATAACAAAGACTTGCATGTAAATTATGGTTGCAAGTTGTTTTGACTCACTCACAAGTTGACTAGGGTCCAAAATAGAGCAGGTTGACTGATGGGACTGAGAATTGAGTGAATTGAGTGATTTTAGAGGCTCATGCATGCTACAAGACAACAATAATGTAGTTATGTGTGCCTTGATGGAGGATGGTGTGGTATAAATTTCATAGTCTAGTTCAATGGTGGAATATGCAGGGTTTCTTTTAAGCTACCAGAGTCGAATAAATTTCCCGAGACTGCTTCTAGCTAGTGAGTCGCTCTAGTTGAAATAAAAGAAACAACACCATATTTAGTGGAATCGACAAGGCTTAGCTAACTATCCTGTGAATAAATAATCCAGTGGGTAGTGAGAGAAAACACAATGCATGGCATGCAAAATCAGTGCATAAAGTGCATATCAACTTATATATATTTTCGACCATTGACAACAATTTCCACCAGGGTTGTATACCCCGCATATGTACTCATGAAGCCGTGGGGAAATTTTTGTGCATTGGTTGTAGCAAACATGTTTCGGGGAAGGGAGATGGGAAGCCCAGCTGACAAGAAAACCAGTCAAGGAGCATGGTCGACATCTCTCTAGTAAGAGATATTACAACTACCACCTTCTCCATTTACCATTAATCTATAAAGAACCTTTTTCATTTAGCATTAATATATAAATATGTACAAATTTAATAAATGAGTCTATAATTTACCAGGTAACATTGAAACCTGTATAGATATGGTAGCTTGTGTTTCCTTCCTGAAAATATAATTTGGGCATTACCAGGTAACCTTGAATCCTTTATAACTATGGAAGTTCGTGTTTCTTTCGATTTCCTGAAAATATCCCATGTATTCCATGTGAGTTAGAAACATTATAATTTTTTGTGATTTCGTGCAATAAAAGTTTATGCACAAGACGCCAATAGAAAAATGAAAAGTGTTGGAAACAAAGAGCATATGTTTGGAAGACCACTATTTGTCTTTTAGAAACTTGCAATTTATCTTCATTGTCTTTTAAAAACATGCAATTCATTTTCATTGTCAATTCATCTTCATTGTCTTGCTGAGAACAAGAATTGTGGAGAAGAAGCTTGCAATTTATTTTCATTTTCTTTCAAAAACCTGCAATTGATCTTCATTGTCTTCTTGAATACAAGATTTGTAGAGAATAATCTTGAATAATAATTGTAGTGGTAGAATATTTAGTCATTTTCATTTTCAATGGACCAACCTTGAAAATCAATTTGGAAAAATAACAATGGACATCTTTGGAAATCAATTTGGAAAAATAGCAATTAGACTAGCTCTAGAATTTGAAGACAAAGGACATGCAAGTGACCAAGTGGAAGTGGAGAGAAATTGGCATCTCACCAACTCCCACTATGAGACACCAAAGCCACCGCCTCTTGACATTGCAATGGGTTATTGACTATGGGTTATGATTACCGAAAAATTAAACATTTAATGTTTGTGAATTAATGCTAAGTTGAAACTTAGCATTAATTCACCCTGAAATGTATTCACTTTTATTACATATCTTGTTTCTAAGTTTAATCCTCTTGCCTCATCTCTGGCCTCGATGTGAGGCCAAATAAGACCTAAAAAAATGATTGGCTTAAAAAAACTATTGTGAATATTTGATAGGTCGATAAAAAGTGAAAGAAGAAATAATATTTCAAACTTTGGGTTAAAATGTATTTAATTGGGTGTGGCAGTATTCAAAAAATACCAACGAATTACTATAATCCCTGGCCTAAAGGCATGGACTAATAAGGGGGAATTCCCCCTAGAAAGGGGCGATCTTGGCAGAATATAGAAAGCTCTGGGTCTAGACAACCCCAATCAATAAATCTATCCATAACTCAAGCTATTGGGCTCTAGCTTTGACCTTCAGCCTCGAGCCGCACGGGTAGTGTTAGGTGTTCACATTTGCAAGGTGGATCTTTGTGATAACCCAAACAGGCTTGGTGTTCGGTCCGAGATTCTTAGTAAAGGCGCTAAGGATTGATGTAGAGGGATTCAAATTCATATTTTGACTTTCTAAACCCGTCCATCCCATGTTTTGTTTTATTGGTTCCAATTATTGGTTGATACTGTAACATTGTACTTTATGGTCTTAGAAAGTTTTAGAGCATTTATAATATCTAATCTGAATCATTGAAATGTTCAACTTTCTAAATTTTAAACATGTCCAATAAAATATCTAGAAAAAAATAAACAAAAATGTGTTTTCCTCAATCAATTCTTTGCTTTTAGAAATGTAAATGGGCACTAAAAGTTGGAAAAAAAAACCGCAACTATTGTCAAGAAATGCGGTTTCTCTTGTCAATAAATGTGACTAGCCATTGAAATTTGCTGAAGAAAATGACTTGAGTTTTTTTTAACTAGATAAACACTTTCCTTTTATAAGTGTGAATCTAAATGTGGATAGAGAAGTGCAACAACTACATTTAAGTAAAGTAGTTGATATAGGTGGATTAGTGTCATTTTCCACTTTTACTTAAATATGGTAGTTGTTAGTTGACTGCTAGCATGAGTAGAGAAGATTAAGAAGATTAATAGACCATTAATATATTATTTAATTGAAAATATTAATGTGCCATAGTATTAATTAATTAATTGAAAGTTAATTAATATATTAAGTAGTTATTATATTAATATAATGTATAAATTAAAGTATCAATACATCAATATATATATAGTGTGTAATGTATTAATGTAATAATATATTAATAATGTAATGTATTAATTAATACATTATAAAAATATTAATRCATTAATGTAGTAATACRTTAATAAAATATGAATACATTAAAACATKAATAGGGTATTAAAGTAATATATTATTACATTAATACTTAATACAATAAAATATTAGTTAATTAATTATTATATTAATAAAGTATTAATAAGTTAATAAAGTATTAAAGTATTATTAATTAATACATTAATAAAACATCAATATATTCATAAAGAAGAAATACATTAAAATAAAACATTTTTACATAAATGCATTAAAGTAATAATATTAATACATTAATAATGTATTAATACATTGATGTATTAAAACATTAACATTGGAGAATCATGGAAGACACCATTTTGAAGAATAAAGATACTATTAAAAAAAGGTCAAATCAAAATTTAAGGAGAAAATGTGGTGTGATAAAGAGCTAAAGGAAAAATGAAAATCAAGGTATTATAAAGATGTAATCAACCATAATCTAGAAGATCATAATTATCTATCTGTTTTTCCAAATGTAAAGAAAAAAATAAGCATTGCTAAGATAAGAACAATTTCTTACGAACTCCATAGTGAAACTGGGTGTTGGTCAATTCCTAAAATGCCATGGGATGAAAGAGTGTGTCACCTTTGTGACACTAAGAAGGTTGAAGATGAAAAACACTTTCTTTTATATTGTCCATTCTATATCCATATTAGATATCATTTTCAAAATATTTTTCACACTACCAACCTTCCTAACCTCTTAACTCAACAAAAGTATGGTGATTTTGGAAAGCTTCTCTTAATGCTTTTCGATAACAAAAACAAAATTCTAAAGAATCACTAGTAATCACTTACCCTCTTAAGGTCCTATAGACCAATTCGGTTTTAGTGGACATTAATCATCATCATCATCATCATAACCAAAGTATTAATTAATTAATATATTAATATATAAATACATTAAAGTATTAAGTTATTAATACACTAATTAATTAATACATTAATATAATATATAAATTAAAGTATTAATACATTAATATGTAACTTAATGTATTAATGTAGCATGTTAATTAGTTAATACATTATTAATTAACACGTTATTATAGTATTAATACATTAATAAATAATATTAATACATCAATAAAACATTAATACAACAAAAATGTATTAAAATACTATTTTAAATTATTAATATATTAAAGTAATAAAGTATTAATACATTAGATTAATACTTTATTGAATTTATTATTAATACATTATTATTATTAATGTATTAATTCTTTAATTTATACATTATATTAATGTATCAATTAATACATACATTAATATTGTAACACATTAATAATGCATTAATTAATAGATCATTAGTGTATTAATACATAATTAATGTATTAAATGTGGTTAAGCTAGGTGACTTGCATGGAGAGGATTAGCAGACTTGTGAATTAAAATATCAATATAAATAATAATGAAATGTTTATGAAAAGGTAGACCATGGATGGCCACGTTGACCATGATCGTGGTTGGCTATGAGAGACTATGGTTGACCATGAGTATGGTTGACTATGGTAAAACAGGATTCCATGGTTAACCATGATTGTGACTATGTATGACCATTACAGTGGTTGACTATGGTTTACCATGATCATGGTTGATTATGGTTGACTATGGTTGACCATGATAATCATGGTAGATCATGGTTGTCCATGACCAGCACCATGGTTAAATGTGGTTGACTTTGGTTGACCATGACAATAACCGTGACCATGGTTAACTTTGGTTTTCTATGGTTGACTATGGTTGACCATTGCTAAGCATGACCATGRCCATTAATGACTATGGTTGACCATGGTTGAAAATCATTATTAGTTGTTGTCCATGACAATGACTGTGACCATGGTTAACTTTGGTAGACCTTGGTTGACTTTGGTTTACTATGGTTGGCTATGGTTGACCTTGGTTGAGCATAACCTTCACTTTGGTAGACCTTGGTTGACTATGGTTTCCCATGGATGAAAGTTGTTGTCCATTGTTGGTCATGGTTGGTCATGACTATGGCTAACATTAGCCATGGTTGACCTTAACCATGACTATGGTTGACCATGACCTACACTATAGTTGACTATAGTTGACCATGACCATCCATGAAGAGGATTAGTAGATTTTTTAATTAAAATATCAATATAAATAATAATGAAATGTTTATGAAATGGTTGACGATGGGTGACCACGTCGACCCTGACTATGGTTGACTATGAAAGACTATGGTTGATTATGGTAAACAATGAATCCATGGATAACCATGATTGTGACTATGGTTGACCATGACCATGGTTAACCATGACAATGGCCATAACCACGGTTAACTTTCATAGACCTTGGTTGACTTTGGTTTAATATGGTTGACTATGGTACACCAAAGTTGACCATGGTTAAGTATGGTTGACCATGAGCTTGCTTGACCATGACCATGATTAATTATGGTTGACCTTGGTTAACCACGAGAATGGTTAATTATAGTTGACCATGACCATGGTTAAATTTCGTAGACCTTGGTTGATGTTGGTTTACTATTATTGACTATGGTTGACCATGGTTGAGCATGAGCATGACCATGGTTGTCTATGGTTGACCTTCATAATGGTTGACTAGGGTTGACCATGGTTGACATTGCGTAACCATGGTTGACAATTGTTGTCCATGACACTGACCATGACCATAGTTACCTTTGGAAGACCTTGGTTGACTTTGGTTTACTATTGTTTGTTATCATTGATCATGGTTGAGCATGACCTTCACTAAGGTTGACCTTCATTAACCATGACCATGGTTGACAGTGGTTGACAATGGTTGACAATGGTTAACCATGGTCAAAATTTGTTGTCCATATATGACCATGGCTCCCCATGACCATGGTTGAACACGACTATGGATGGAATTCACCATGTTTGACGTTAACTTTGACTATGGTTGATTGCTACCTTAACTATGGTTGACTATCATTGACCATGAACAAGATCATGGTTTACTATGGTCGACTAAGGTTTTCCATGGTTGATTGTGGTTAATCATTGTTGAACTTGACCAAGACCAATGTTGAGTATGGGTGGTGATCATTGACCTTCACCATGGTTGATTATGGTTGACCATGACCA
>JASDQU010500880.1:11383-25990 GCA_032191745.1 Picea mariana | reverse complement strand
CGAGCTCATTTTCATCTCATTGTCCATAGTTTTCATCCCCCAGGCCATTTCGGTCATCCAGGAAGTTAAGGAAGGATAACACCCAGGGTGGGTGGTCCTAAGAACGACTTCTTGTAAGTCTTTCACCTTTCTTCTTCCCCTTCTTTACCGCCTCAGGAAAAGGACCACCCGAGGTGCGGGTAGTCTCTGCCTCGTGCCGAGCTACCAAAGGGGCTGTAACCGGCTTTGCAACCGGATAGGTCGGATCCGTCCCTACGGACCGATTTTGCTTATAACACCCGCCAATTCCTTGAGTAGTTGTTAAGTATTTTAGAGTTAAGATGATTCTTCGTTGTATGTTCAAGTGAACTTTTAATCAATTAAAACATGAAACATGTAAGATAAGCAAAGGATTAGTTTCATGCCGATAAAAAGACAGTCAAAAGTAAAATATAGGGTGGTACCCAAAAGGAAATGGTCACAGAACTTTTAGGGTGTGTTGAGTACTCAACAAATGTCGATTTACTGAGTGGATGTAGAATATTTGTTCCTCTTTCTTTTCCCTCGAGGCATTACCAAACCTCAGAAAATATATCTACGATACTTATTTTATTCATATTAACTCTTATCTCTTATCTCCAATATTATCTCTTTATTTATTTATTATTATTATTGGAAGTATTGTTTTAGGGCTTGACCGTTCACTGGGAGAGCATCAGGTTCCCCCCTCAAATTTTTCAATCGATAAGTACCTACCCCAATATTATCAGCTACTTGGAAGGGGCCAAGCCATAGGCTTTGAAACTTAGAGTGTTTTCCCTTAGGTTCATTTGCTTTGTCCCACTTAAGCACTAAGTCTCCTACTTCAAAGTTCTTTTCCTTAGATTTATGCTTATCGAACCATCTTTTCACTATTTGTTGGTGAGCCAAGAATTTTGACTTAGCCTTTTCTCTCTCTTCTTCTAGCATGAGCAGAGTGTTGGTCCTCTATTGCATGGCCAATGAGGGTTCTTCATTAGAATCTTGGGCCAATTGGAGAGATGGAAAATAAAGCTCGTTCGGGAGGATGACTTCTTGTCCGTAGACCTATGGGGAATTTCCTATGGCTTCTTTGGGCATGACCCTATCGACCCATAGGGTATTATGAAGTTGATTATGCCAATTTATTTGGTTTTCTGTAACTGTCTTCTTCAGTATCCTTACCAGGCTCTTATTGGTTGATTTTGCTACACCGTTTCCCCGAGGGTAATAATTTGCAGAATACTTGATTATGATTCCTTTGTCCAGAGCAAACTCCATCAATAGGGTAGAAGAGAAGTAATTTGCGTTATCAAAGACTAGAACATTGGGGACACCAAACCTCGTGATCAACTGTTGTTCTATAAATTGGATTACTATTTTCTCATTTACGTGAGTCAGAGGAATGGCCTCTGCCCATTTTGTGAAATAGTCGGTGGCAGTAAGAATGTACTTGTGTAGTTTGGAAGAGCTAGGCAAAATTTCTCCTATGATATCCAACCCCCACTGCTCAAAAGGTCTAGAGACAGTCACAGGCTGAAGTGGGATTGCTACCCTTTTCTCCTTGCCAACACTTAGTTGACAAGTCTTACAATTCCTAGCGTAAGTATGAGCATATTTGAACAAAGTGGGCCAATAATATCTGGCTCTCAGAATTTTATGAGCGGTGGTGTTCTCTGCAAAGTTTCCTCCGACGGGACTATCATGGAGTTTCATCAGCACCTTTTCAGTGTCTTCTCATTCAGGACATCTCAATAATACCCCATCATAGTTGATCCAGAAGAGTACCAAATTTATAAGACGATACTGTGCAGATTTCAATCTTAGGGCTCTCCTTTCCTTAGGGTTGAGGTTCTCGTGACAAGCCCCGTGATGAAAAATATAAGTCAAATCCTTGTACCAAGAGTCTTGTGTTGGGGAGATGTATGCTACTTCATTGCACCATAGTGCCATTTCGTTTTCCCACCCGGAATCTTCATTTGCTTGATCATGGGCTTCGACTGCGAGCTTACACAGACTTTGTCCTTTTACTAGCTTGGCAGGTTTTATATCTAGATCAAATTTCTGGACTACTGCCATCCAGTTCCCCCTCCTTTCCCCCATTTCTTGTTGGGTAAACAAGGATCAGACTACAGGGTGCGACACAATCACCTTAGTGTGATTTTTTGAGAATGTAGGACCTAAAATGTTTTACTGCCTTGTAGATTGTGTAGGCCTGTTTATCTATGGAAGGATAATTGAGCTCGACTCCTTGAATATTAGTACTCATAAAGGACATTGGGGCTTCGTTGTTGTCATCATCTTTCTAGGTCAAAACTGCGACAAGCGATTGGTCAGAGGCGAAAGTATACAGGTTAAAGTCCCTATTGAAATCATGACTTCACAACACCGGGGCTTGAGAGATAGTGGCTTTGATATTGTTGAAAGCGTCTTTCTGTTCATCATCCCATTTGAATTTGGAATCCTTTCGAATCATCTTTTGCAAGAGTTTGATAATTTCGACGAAGTCGGGAGCGAACTTCCTCACGAAATTGATTTGCCCGAAAAAGGACTGCATGGCGTTCTTGTTATGGGGTAGCGGGAGTTGAGATATGGCCTTAATCCTTTTGGGGTCTATGTGAATCCCTGCTTGAGATACAATATGACCTAACAACTTACCTTCCTCGATACCGAAGATAGTTTTCTTAGGGTTCAGTGATATACCGTATTTCCTGCATCTCTCGAAAATCTGAGTTAAGTGTTGGATGTGTTCTTCTCTATTCTTCGAATACACCGTTATGTCATCTAAATAAACTACCACACACTTATCGATAAGTCCCCAGAAATTCACGTCCATGGCCCTTTGAAAGGTTTCTCCTGTGTTAATTAAGCCGAAAGGCATGCACTTATAAGTGAAGGTTCCCCATTTGGTTCTGAAGGTAGTTTTTAATCAATCTTCTTCTGAAACCAACACTTGGTTGTATCTTGAGAAACCATCTAGTAGGGAGAAAATCTACGAGCCTGAAACAGTATGTAGGAGTTGTTCCATCGGCGGGATAGGATAATTGTCCTTTTTTGAAGCTCTGTTGAGGTTCCGAAAATCTACGCATAGCCGGATTTCTCTTGACTTCTTCCTGTCACTGGAACAAGATTTTATACCCAGGCATAATGCCTAACTTGGAAAATTATCTTCGCATCTAAAAGCTTCCTTAACTCTTGATACATGAGAGGTTCCAGGGATGGATGATACTTTCAGAGCTTCTATTGGAAAGGCTTCATTTCGGGTTTCAACAAGATAGTGTGTTGAATAATGCGGGTGTCATACGTTTTTAAATCCTTATAGGACCATACGAAAACATCTTGGTATTGTCTGAATAATATGAGGTAGGCCTTCCTCTTTTCCTTAGATATAGTTTTGCCGAGATTTACATTCTTCAGGTTCTCTTGAGTCCCAAGATTCACAGTTTCATGGACGGGGCAAGAGCTACCAGTCTTCGCGTTTTTGGGTCCTTTAAAGCGATCCTTTAGATCAAACAGACTTTCTATATTAGCTACCCCCTTTGGGATTGTGTGAGCTTTCAAATTTCCAACATCTTGTCCTCTCTGGGGATTAGTTTTAGTTGTCCTCTCTCGGAACTCTTCATCATCTATGGCTAGGTCTTTGAAATTTTTTTGGTTGGTCAAGAAGTTTATGATTTGCCCGTCACCTTCAAAGACTTTCCAATTAGAGATCTTGTTTGGCACTGATGCTTTGTAAAGAAGCTCCACAGTGAATTGGGAGGCTTAATAATCTTCTAATGGTGATAGTCGGGAAGCGACTGTGGCCAAGGAGTCGGCAAGAATGTTCTTTGTTCTCGGGATTGCAGTGATATTGAAAGCGTCAAAGCGCTCTATTAGCCTATGCACCTCCTACTGGTAGTTCTTAAGATGAGGCAAATTACAATGAATAGTATTCCTTACTTGTCTAACAATGATATCAGAATCCCCGAAAACCTTCAATTCCTTGATACCCAAATCTATGGCTTTATTTAACCCTTGTACTAGAGCTTCATACTCGATGGTATTGTTGGTACACTCGAATTCTAGTATACAAGATAGGAAATGATGTTTACCCTTCTGATCGATGAGTATGCACCCGACTCCTAACCCTTCTTGCGATTTAGATCCATCAAAATAGAGGGTCCAAATTTGCGAATGATAATATCTCCTTTCTCTCCCTTCGCCGGTGTTCTGTTCTCCAACCTTTTCCTCCAGAAGTCCTAGGGTGGGGTTTTGATAGAAGAGATAATATTCTCTCAACGTCGAGGATTCTTCTCAAAAGATCATTTCAGATTTTTGAGTAAGAGGAACATTAGATAGGAGAGGAGCAAAGTTGTCGAAGTGAGAATCACAAGAATAGTTTCCCAATATGGGGAAGTCGGTAGAGGTTGGTTCATTTGGGGTTTCCAGATCAGTGACCATATGTTTCAGATATATTTCCCTATCGATTCTGATCATGTTCTTGTATCTCTTCAGTGGTAGCCAAAGGTGTGCCCAGTTGGTGCTGAAATATCCGTTCAGTTTTTCAGACCAATCTTGTCTCAACAATAGTCCATATGCCTCAGGGATATCCACCACAATGATGTCAATCACCTGCATGAAATTAGGATGCGTCAATATCCTGATCATCATGTATTTGAGATCTCCCATGACCTTGACCTGGGTTATGTCTAGTTGTATGACATGTTTATCTCTTTTGAGAGGGACAACACCTAATTTATTACACACGGCCAAGGGCATGACATTAGAGGATGCCCCTGAATCGACCAGACAATTGTGAATATTCCTGTTGAAGACTTCAAATTTCAAAAGGAAGGGTGGTACAAAAGGCCTTTCTTTCCTACCTTTCAAGGTGTTTATGGTTGGCTTGCTTGCCAGATCTATTGGGGGGAGAGTCTTGTTCTGACTATCGTCATTGGTCTGGTTTCCTACAAAATTTAGAGCTTGCAATAGGAAGTATTTCTTCTAAGGAATTCTACATACGTCCATAACTGATATATTAGCTTTCAACTTCTTCAAATATTCGATTACGTTATATTGTAGTTTAGGAGATTCTTGGGTGTGGATGCTTATAGGATTTTTATTGGGGGCGAAAGGTGTTTTAGGATGTCGAGAGTTAACTTACTTTGCGAGGCCCGGGTGGCGTGGACATATTTCGAGCCAGGTTGGCCCTTACTACGTGTTTGTACTATTGATACATCTGTGGGTTGTTCTCGAGACTCAAACAGATCACCTGAAGACGTGATCATGTCGGGATCCCATATCAGCATGGTTGTGTCTCGCGGTGGGTCAGCTTCTTCCTGATCAACATTATTCATGGTCGAACTGCTTGATTGTTCGGTCAGGGAGACTTCATCCAGAAAAAAATTGGCCATTAAATTAATGGCATGGAACCATTGAGGGCATTCTCTTTATGAGTGGTTCTCTTGGTAGTAAGTACAGAAAGAATCAAATGCGACATTCCCTAGGTCAATGTTTAAGTTGGCTGGGGGAGGTTCAATTGATTTGAAAGGATGGTATCTTTTAAAGAAAGGCTTATAGGGTCTTTGGCCTTGGTTTCCTTCCCCTGCGCTTCCTTTCATGTCTATAATCTCATTCAATAGTTTCTTGACCATGCACTATAGATCTTCTATATCTCCATTACCTTTGTTAGGAGTTTGTTCAGCTGGTTTCCCCGACACAGTCTAGTCAAAAGGAGTCCTCTTCTAGGAGGGGGGTGGCTTTCTTTTCTCACTAGAGAAGCCTGACCTTCTTTACATCCTTTCATCTGGAATTCTATCGGAAATAGAATCTGGGAGCACGTTGGCATAAACCTCGATTTGCAACTCTTGAGTTGGTTTCGGGGCGGGCTGAAATTTGTTTAGGATGGTCGTGAATATTTGATTGAAATCTTTGACCCTCTCTTTTGGGGTCATGGTGGCTACGAACAACTCATCCATCTAGGCTCCTGTAGTAGTTTCTTCCACAAATTTGTCTAGAAAATCCTTTTGGAATTTAGTCCAGCTGGTTATGGATCCTACTGGAAAATTAAAATACCACGTGGAAGCCGAATTTTCAAATGTGAATGGAAAAATTCTGCATACTATGTCTTCATGTTGAACGTTCATAAGCCTGATCGCAAGTATGAATTTCTTGATGTGATCTTCAGGAAAACCTGAAGTTTTAGGATCATACTTGGGGAGCAGCTTTTCCGGGTGCTGGGGAAGATTATGTACTCGTCCCGGGATAGCCACAGCGTCTCCGGCCAACCAAGGTTGGTTGTCTTGAAGTGGAACTTCTCTTTCCTCCCCATGACCATTGTTCCCTTCCATATCTTCGGAGTCGGAGTCAAACTCATCTTCTTACGAAAATTCGTTATGTTCGTAGATGTCGCCGACTAATGTCTTGGGTATTAGATCAAGAGGTTCTTAGATTTCGGTAATCGCGAAATCTATTAAGTCTTTGACGGAGTGTACGAAAACTTTGTCGGGAGTGCTGACTACTAATTTGTTTTTTTGTTTTCTTTGAGGGAGGATGGGGGTGAAGGGAAATGCACCGATTCGTCAGGCGTAGGCTCTGGTAACTCTCTTGAATTGATTCACTTCCTCGCGAGGGAGGGCGTAAGGTATTTCAGGGTGAAGAGGTCCTTCCTCAGAATGGGGTGAGTTATCCTCTTAGAGAGTACTCGGTAAGCGTGGGTTGTCTGTCGGATGACTAGCCATGCATGTGGGCCATTACGAATCTGTAGGCTATTTGAAATGTTATATAACTTATATATTCAACCATTCATTATCGTCCCTCCTTCTAGCGCCAATTATGTTGATGGGGCCTAAATCCCCTGATTCAACAACATGAACCAAACCTGCCATCAAGGCCCAATTAGACTCTGCAGTGTTTGGAGTGGAATGGTTCTATAGATCTTGCGATATGGCCAGACTATCGATGGGCTTTGTGTTTTCTGGTGAAGGCTCTTCCTTCAGCTAGGAAAATTCTTTTTCCGTATTTCTCTTGGGTTGGGCAGGTATGAGAGATGCAAGCCAGTATAAACCAACTTGACAAATAACAGGATAGAAGTTTTAACTGGTGGGAAGAGGTCGAGCTTGGGATAACCCGCTGCTCAAACATGCAAACAATGATTCTATGCCACAGGGCCTAGTACTAATACGTTAACCAAATGAGTATCCAACTATTTTATGAGAAAATTAATTAACAGAAGAAAACACATACGTAATCAAGATCATGGTAAGAAAAATAATTCATCTACCATAACATTCATCACATAACAACACAACGATTTATCTTCATCATTAAAGCAAAGAACATCAAGACATTGCACCAAATAACTTGACAACATAATTAATTGCTCTTACTCATTTACTGTATCATTCATGGAACATGAAAGGAAATAATTCTTCTCCAACTCCAATCACATACATCTGATGAAAATAGCTTGTATTTGGTCCAGAAGGACTTCTCAATTCACAACAGTCTCAAAATAATTATCAACAACCAAAAAAGAAGAGTTCTTACAACAACCATCGACCCCCTACTAGCTGGTCAATGTCTCTGTTTATAATATAAAATTTAACCGAAATTAACGGCTAAACATGGTTCAAGCCAAACAAAAATTGCCACCTGGCATGGTCACCCAACAGTTTCTTTCAACAGTCCACCCGAGATGTCTTTTGAAAAGGGTGACTTCTTTCATATCCAGACCAAATGATGAAAATACCTTCACAGGTTTGAGCCGATGAGAATCTGCACTGTTCTATTGGAGTTGCATACTCCTATGATATCTACTGCATGTGTTCAGTACTTTTCCAAACTGGAATTCAACTGTTGCAGCATGGCTCGAGATCTGATCGGGTGTCCCATGAATTGTTGTACTTGCCCTGGCATTGCATCGGTGACTTTGCTCATTCTTCAGCCTATAGTAAGTTTCATTCGGTATGTATCTCGACCATGTCACTTGAGTCTATAAACTGATCAGGAGTGCTACTCTTGGAGAACCCAGAATCCTTCATTGCGCTGATGATTCAGCTTTGATGTTCCTTTTGAGTCCTTCGGCGAGGCCACCAGGTAGGCTTCATTCGGCTAATCGGGGAGTATTATTTCCTGCAATCAAGATAGAAGACGTTTGGTGATTTGCGCAACTTATGATAAGACATAAATAAATTGAAAAGACTAATACGTACCTATGTAGCCTGCTAATCTCAGTCATTTAATACTTACTTGATCTCAGTCGCTCCTTAGAATGACCTATGATGACTTAGCCGAAGCCTCCGCTCCTTTTGGTTAAGATGAATTATGTTAGCCTATCATGGAGTGGCAAATCAAGTATGACATCCGTAAGCGTTTTAAATCATCATAGTAATTATTTGACCTTTGGTGTTGAAAAGAGACATTGAAGGAGAGCGTGTGCATGCATACTCCCCAAAAAGGTTAGACACCATAAAAGGAAATCTGTTAAATGCCTCTAGAATCCGTATTATCAAGCTTGTAAAACATCATTTGTTAAATAACAGAGGTCTGGAGAAAGATCGAAAGGATCGTATCAAACATTCTCTGTAACTTTGATCATCGACGTTTACATGCTCTGGATTGCATCCATCAAACAACTGTGGTGCGTCGAGTCCTTAAACACTATGTCACAACGTGCGAGTGTTGCACAGACACGCTATGTTTTGCTCCTTCATTTTTTCTATAAATTCTGAGATTTCTGTGGTAAATCTTACGCTTACGCCGAGCTTATACTCTCTGGAATTTCGGTCTGGAAAATTCATCTTGGTGAATTTATGCATGGATGTCCTCCGTCACCTGCGGACGAGCGAGCTAATACACTACTGCATAATGGGATCTCCTCTAAACATGGGACAGGGTCCACGGGGTAGTCGTAGTGCTAGGTCTGAGCCCTAGTGTGCTTGGGATTCCTTTTGGTTAGCTTCCTGTGTCTTTGAAACCCTAATAGGAGGTGCAAGTTTTGGCTCAGAGATGGTGTCGACGTCCTCAATGGAGATTGAAGATGAAAATGGTGTGTTTGAGGAAGGTATGCTTGTAAACGCACCTTCTCAGGAGTCGAAACCATGAAGAAGAGGGAGGACTAGAAAKGATACGACCAAATGGGAGGAARCTTKCCTTTCGGCTGAGCTGAGCGCACGTCYAGATGTTGAGGAGTTTGTGGAACTTCCTCACTCGTCAGAKCYAGTTGGGATTATTGAMAAAGGAGACGAGAGTYGAAAAGGAAGGGGAAAAGCACCGGGTCCTCGCGTCGAGAGTCCCGTTCAACAGTTAGAGTGGGATAAACTTGCGATAGCCGAACTCTACCAAGAAAATAGAGAGCTACGACATCAGTTGGCGAAAAAATATCATGGGATACCATCATTGCAGGGTYGCGCARGAAACATGGTTTGGCTTYAGAGATGACTCCGAGAAGCCCAGGATACAATTGTGCATGCGTAAGGCGCAGCGTACGACGAAGGAAAGGAACACAATGCCAGGTGCCAGTAGTGGCCTAGGGAAAAGTTCACGTGTGGGAAAGACACAATGGGTGATCTTGCACCTTACATCCTTYTGGGTGTTGCTCTGGGAAAATTTCCCCTTTTGTTCTTTTGTTGTAAAGGTATTCTTGGTTTTACTACTACCGGGCCAGTTGGTCGCAACGTGGCTTAGTTGTATGTAATCTGAACTTGGCGGGAGACCTTAATATTAAATATCGGAAGTATTTTGAATGTATATAGGCAGTTAATCCGTGTTTCTTATCACAAATTATTAGTTCGTACACATTATTAAATATTGCAATCTTTATTGTTGTATCGAGGTTTTTGTTGATAAGTTTCTTCTTGTGAGATGTTTGATGTCAATTGATGCTTACATGGCGTTATCAACCCTAGGCCATAAAAATTAATTATTTATAAAAGGCATTCGTTGGTAGGTAAGTATCTTACTTGGGACTTCGCTCATGTCAACATATCGGGGTCGAAGGTCAGTTGTGTCACTCTTCCCTTTGCACGACACTTACTATCACGTCTTTCTACCGAAAATCGAATGAATCGGTCTTTGGAAAATTCCTTCCCGAGGTTTGTTCATAGGAAAGAATCATTTCATCAGCCGATGCCGATGAGGGTCTGCACTCAGCTACTTTGACTCCCTAAATGATTTTCGCCACCATCATCGTTCGCCGATGCCAAATTTCTCTTGTGAGTCAGGGAAAATTTTGGGTCGTTGATTCCTTGAGTAGTTGTTAAGTATTTTAGAGTTAAGATGATTCTTTGATGTATGTTCAAGTGAAATTTTAATCAATTAAAACGTGAAACATGTAAGATAAGCGAAGGATCAGTTTCATGCCGAGGCGAAAACAGTCAAAAGTAAAATATAGGGTGGTACCCAAAAGGAAATGGTCACAGAACTTTTAGGGTGTGTTGAGTACTCAACAATATGATCAACAACCTATGAGTGAAATGTTTATTTTAGTTCTATAGCATGGTGTTTAATTTCCCTTAGAGATGGAACTTATAGTGGTTGTAGTAGAACATAGAATGAGGGGTTTCAAGCAATGTTTGAATACCTATGATTTACTATGGTGGAGCATATTCCAGTATAATAGTAATTGTGGAAGATAGAGTAATTTTTATTCTACATCAAGAATCTGTATTAGTGAATTGTGTGAAGTCTCACTCCCTTAATTATGGATCATTTGGTATTATAGAAGGTTTTTAAGACTTGGAGAAGAATTGCATGTTGAAGACCTATAGTGGGTGCCAAAATAGCAGAGAAGCATTACTTTCTAGGACTATTGTGGAGAATAAAACCTAAAATGGCAGGGATACCTCATGAAGAACATGAAAATGAAGATC
Organism: Picea mariana; assembly: GCA_032191745.1. NCBI lineage: Eukaryota > Viridiplantae > Streptophyta > Pinopsida > Pinales > Pinaceae > Picea > Picea mariana. Next base: position 15,143 of record JASDQU010500880.1, on the reverse strand, counting down.
CAGATGCTAGGTTTTATTGACTAGAGAAAATAATTGCTACATTGACAGAGTTGGTAAAAAAACTATTGGTAATGAAGTTTAAAGGAGCACACTCAACGAAGACTGAGCATGGAGAACACAATGTTATCCTAGAAGGTTCTGAAGGGGGAGACACTTGGAAACTCAAGTAATGGAAACAAATTTTCTTCATCTATGTATTGAGAATCAACAAAAAGCCCCTGATTACAAATTGGGAGGACTTTAAGGCATTGTTGAAGTCACAATTTTATCCCATAGGATATGGAGAGGAGTATCTCATGAAATGGTAGTACCTTCATCAAGAATAGGGACAAGGGGTGCAATAATCCACTCTTGAATTTAGGAGGAAATCCATCAGGCTGGGTATCTCTTTGGAAGAGTTGATGATGGTGGTGAAGTACCTTGGAGGAATTTTTAGCCATATTCAAAGGAAGTTGCAACTTCTTAGTGTGAAAATAATAGGTGAGGAGAGAAATACAGATCTCTATATTGATTTGAAATTCAAGAAAGGGTGGCAACACAAGAGCAAAGAAGAAACCAACAAAAGAAAATACAAGAATATGGTATCCATAGCCAAAATAGGAGGGATCCTAATAGGCATTGAAAACATTGTGATGTGGATGGGCACATGGAAGAGAAGAGATGAAAAATGCATCTAGAATTGTGTCCAAAGTGGCCTAAGTCCAAGAGGAAAGAAAAGGTAATCACTAAGAAAAATAAGTGATTGAAATCACCTCTAATTTGGATGAAATCGTAGTTTGCACCACATTGCAACAACCAAAAGAGAGTGGAGATACACATGCACTATTTTGAATCAAGTTCAAGTGAAGAACCAGAAGGTAAATTCTCTGTTTGATAGTGGTTCCCAATGTAATGGTTCCCAATGTAATTTTATTTCTGAAACATTAGTTGATGAGCTTTGTCTAGAAACTTATGATCTAGTGTAGCCTTCACTAGCATGGTTACAAGGGAAATATGTTATGAGAATCACTAGGAGATGTAAAATCAAGTTTTCCATTAATGCTAGCTATGTTGATGAAGTAGAATGCAAAATTGCACCATTAGATGCCTATGAAGTGATGTTTGGTAGCCCATACCTGTGTGATAAGGATGATACTTTGTATAGGAGAGAAAAAAATATCACTTGGTCAAGGGAGCCAAGGCATACTTTGTTAAAGAACATAAAAGGCGAGAGAGAATAACTCCTCTAGCAACAAAACATGGGCAGAAAAGAAAGCATCAAGCAACCTTCTTTAGTGATGGAATGGTGGATATGGAGAAGCAAATGGAGGCCATGTTCTTCCATCTYCTTAATGATCTAGTTTTTGGGGACCAAAAGCCTCCCAATAGGGAGGTGTGATACGAAATGAATCCAAAACAAACATGAATGGTGTATAACTTAAGTTAAGAAAAATAGTTTGCAAAYGAAGAGGCTATAGAATTTGTTGAAGAGGTTACAAAAAMTGWTTCTATGGAAGCCATTGAAGAGGCTACAAAATTTATTKCTATAGAAGATGTTGAAGAGGCTATGAAATTTGCTACTATAGAAGCCATTGAAGAAGTTATGGAAGTTGTTGAAGAGGTTATAGAAGAACATTTAGTGATATCACTACAAAGGAATAGGCTACAAAAAATTAGTTCAAAGATGAAGAAGTGGATGAAGTGAGAGGTTGCAATTGTTAGTGTGATGGTTGTAGGTTGACTTAGTCAACTACCCACTTGCCACAAGGAACTTTGAGTTGCCAATGTAGGGTTCAAATAATTAACAAAATAAAAGAATTTGGATCCTAGACGGGAAAATGAAAGGGYAAGGATGCCTGGCCTTCTAGCTACCCCAACAGATCCTAGCATTGCTTATATCCTCTTGCACATCAAACTAGAAGGGGTTCCTCTACTTAGATTCATATGAAATTTATTTTTTCCTATAAGAAAATTGCTAAAATTTAAGAGAGATCCAAATACTCTGTAAAGACTTTGTAAATTGTTGATTAAAAAAGAATGAGGATCACCATTCCAAGCTAGTTTGTCGAAGTTAAAGTTCCAAGATAAATTGTTATTTGTTGTGGTTACATTCTACTATATGTTTTTAATTCAAATGTTTAATAATTGTTGTGGGTTTTCTCTCTAAATGCTAGTGTAGATTTGCATGCAAAAATCATGATCTTACATTGTTTGAATTTTGATAACATTCAAGTAATGATTCTTATGTCTCAAAGAGCTCCTTTCACTCCCATTTCATCCCCTCCAACAATGACATGATACTATATACCTCCACATATGACATGATACTATATACCTCCCCATGCCCCAAATCCATTTTTAAACTCCCAACAACCCATTTGTTTTAAACACAGTCCACAAAACTATGTTTGAACTCCCAATAACCCATACCCCTTTTATCAACCTTGAAAAAACAATCCCCATAAACCAAATAATAATCATGTAATTTCCTTGTACTACTCAACTTTCTTTCTTCTTTCTTCATGGCTATTTAATTTGATTGTTTGGTTAAATAAATATATTTCTTTAAAGTGCTTTGAAATATATTAAAGTTCCTTAATATACTTGTTTAAAGTGCTTTGAAATATATTGATCCCGCATGGCCACATTTTAATGTTTTATTGGTCTTTAAAAAATTTGTCGACATTTTGTTTTCATAAATAAAAGTGATAAGTACCGCACATGATTTCAGTTTCTCAATGAAGCCACACGTGTGTAGATTTGTCTTAATAATTTTATATTTTGTTTAACTAAATTTTGATGTGATTTATATTTTATATTTTGTTTAATTAAATTACGCTGTAATGTGATTTTTATTTTGCATTTGATTTAACTAAATGATGAGTAATTTTGTTAAGTAATTTTATATAAATATTATATATTAAAATTTTAATTTATTTTATTTTTTAAAATATTATATAGTAAATTTAATATTAAACAATTATTAAAAAAATTACTTAACATTATGATTAATTAATAAAAACTCACATACTCAAATATAATATATTTTATATTTTATATTTTATTTAAACTAAATTATAATATAATTTTTATATAAATTATAATTCAATGACTGTATATTGTTAAAGATGTATTGATATACTAGTCTTTCCTTCATTCATTCATCTTCATGTGTAACATTTTTAATTCATCTTCATGTGTAACATTTTTCTTTACAAGGTAACAAGGTTTATGTGTTACATTTTTGGTTTGAATTATATATAGTTATTACATAAGAGGTGGGTATAAATAAGTTTCTTTAATATAAAAATTTAATAATTTAATAAATATAAATATATAAAATGTAAAACTTTTTATAGTAAATGTTTTTTATTTAATTAATTAAAAAAAATTATATACATAAAGGTGAAATTAAATTGAACTAATTAAAAGAAGTATACGTAATTTCCAAAGTGAACAAAAAAAAATTTACAATTTAATACAGTTGGGAAATATAACGGTGAAGTCCTTCCGGGATTAATAGGCAGCATTGGTGACAGTTGAGAGGAATACAGAGCCTTCTGTTCCGCTCCTGACCACAGAAGCAACAACAAAGAAAAGAGCCACGGCCAGAAAAATAGGATGTTTATGCAGGTGGAGATGAAGCGGAACATAAGGCTCCACCCGCGGGACTTGGGGGCGAAGCTCCGGGAGAAAGTGGCGGCGCAGCTCCTCCGTGAAGTGGAGGGAAAATGCAGCGGCACGTATGGCTACGTGGTCGCGGTGACGGGGCTCAAGAGCG
>JASDQU010500879.1:64823-82245 GCA_032191745.1 Picea mariana | reverse complement strand
CTTATATTTATATGGGGAAAATAAGTCATTAGTGGCTAGTCCCTACCTATAATAGATGGTATGAGAGATAATAATCTGGACAGTATAAGAATATGATAGATATATAAGAATATGATAAATGGTATACTCAGTAACAACCATATTTGTCAATTGTTGGCCTTTTAGAGGTACTCTTATATGTGTAGGAACTTCATTGTTTATAGAAGGTAGTATATTGGTTTCATTGGATTTTATTTATTTAGCTTCGTGGAGAGATAGTTTGACGATATTGTGCATTGTTCTTTTGAGTCTTGGCTATTTTATGAGTAATATGAGGATAACTACTTTAATGAATCTAGAATGATGAGTTGAATGGTTTCAATGATTTGTGGATTAATTAATATAATGGACAAAGTTAAATGAAATTATGAAATTCAGACTAGTTGGAATTTTGGTGTGTTCTAGATTTTTACCGAATTGTACATTGGATCAGCACCAACCAGAGTCAAGGTGACAGCACCTCGCGAAGCATCCCTCCCGGTTTCATATCCAGTTCCAGGCGTGGATTCAGTACCAAGTCCAATCTTCATTTAGCAATGTTATTTAACGATGCACTCTTCACATAATTTTGGTTCATTTCGATTTCTTCCTACTTTCTTTTTCAAAATCAGAGGATAGGGGGCCATGTTGAAAAAGGATTGGATTGAGTTTGTGATAAGTGAGCCTTGGATCCATTCTATGCAATATAATATCTCATTTCATTACATTGAGTTGCATAAAATGAATCATCATTTCCTTTAAAGGGATTTTAATTGCATTTTGCCTAAAACTTCTAGATTTAAAATCACTGGTAAGTATACATGTCAATTTACATTCTTGATTATTTAAATTAAGCTATGCTTGTAAAACCAACTAGAAGAAAATAAATCAATTGGGAATTTATAGATTAATTTTGATCCAGGTGAATATTGGTGGCCACCCACCTATTCCACTAACGCATCACAGTTCTCCATCTTGGTCGTTTTTTGTTATGATTTTCATGTCCTAAAATTTTGGGGTCGTTTCCAGGCCCTATATGATGTCTTTTGGTCATTCAGGGGCCTTAAGTTGCCATCATAAACCCAAGCCCTGCAAATAATTTTACTTCTTGATTATATCTTTCCAACAAGCTAACATCCCAAACTGAGATTGTATGCAAAAGTTATGCCCGTGGAAAGTTGACACATCAACTAACCACCTCAAGGCCCAAAAAGTTTTTGGTGCTTCACCTCCTAGGGTTAGGATTTTGGATATTTAGGGTTCTTTTTTTATGTTAAAAGGTCATTCTTTCAGCCCATTGTATTATATTTTTGAGAACGAGTATAGTCGACATCTCTTTCTCTTCAGAGATAAGCCACCACCATTCTAGACAGTTTGTGTTCTACAATATTCTACTATTTTATTCATTAATAGAAGTTAGGTTTCATTATATTTATATACTCTCTGTTATATTTCTGTGTGTATTTAATTTAGTTCTCAAAAAAAATTGGATCAGTGGTATCATAGCAATCAACTCCTTGTTATTTATTGATGCATGTTCCCGACAAGGTCATGGTATAGAAAATTGGGTCTCGAGCTAGTTTTTCTTGGGGACAACCACTCTCGTTGACCTAAGAAACCTCCCATGGAGAAAGAAAAGAGAGATGACAGAGAAGGAGATCCTTTCAATATGTTTCTCAAGGAAGCCCTTGTGCGATAGTGGAACAATATGATGGAAAAATTCACCCAAATCCTTCGATGATTGTCGATGGCAAGCGGGGCACCTTCAACAAGTAGCCACTTCAGAGGTGCAACACCCTTAAACTTGGTACAAGTTAACTTTGATATCCCTTTATTTAAGGTTGGAAAGATGTAGATGCTTTGGAGAAATGGATAAATATGTTAAAGGGGTATTCTTTATTCAAAAAATTTCAACTCTGAAAAGATCACCTTCTCTCTGTAAATCCCTTCCCCATGTCAAAGATTAGTGGGAATGTTACTGGGAGAGACACAAGGAAGACAAGTCTATGACATTAGGGACAAGACCCACTTGCGTGACCTTTGTTGATGCCCTCAAGGAGGAATTATACCATGTTGGAAACTATAATGACCAGTACATGAGATGGACAACTCTACATCAGGAAAGAGACGGGACGGTGTAGTACACCAACATATTCTATACCTTGCAATCAAAGATGGGTATTAGAGACTCTGAGCAAAAACCTGGTTCTAAAGTATCGCAGTGGCCTAAATAGGTACATCCAAACAAAGATGGATTTATTTTACATCTCCTCACTGGGAGCCGCTTATCGATACACTGTCAAAATCGAGCAGAACTTTAAGAAACAAAATAAACAAGAGTTTGGGTCCACAAATATGCAATAACAGAAGCATGGTAAAGGCAACCTTGACTCATTGAACACGAGATATAGCAAGGAAGGCAAACCTCAAGACAACCATTCCAAGCCACATGTAAAGAAGGGTAACAGGAAGCCGAAAAAGGATACTAGAAAGTGGTGTGAGTTCCACAAAATCCCTTGGCACAACACTAATGAATGTTGCTTGAAGCAGTCATTGTTGGTCGAGCTTAAAGAAAAAAAATTATACCCTAACTCAGACTCTGATTCGGAGCAAGAAAAAGGAAATTGAATCATCAATGCAGAGCCTAGTGCTACCATGACAACTGCAAAGATCCAACCATATGAGTCAGAGGAGCTTGAAGAAGGGGTGTTCCTCTCACAATCATAGATGTGGGTGAAGGGGAGTTCCTCTCACAATCATAGATGTGGGTGAAGGGGACCCCACTATGTTTCATTATTGATAGCGAGAGCTAGAAGAACCTAATATTAGTTGATGTCATCAAGATATTGAATCTATCTACAATTCCACACCCCCAGCCATACACCATCGGTTATTTGAACTAGGGACGAGACCTTTGCATCAACCAGAAGTGTCGTCTATCCCGCGACATCAAGCCCTTCAAAGATGAGGTATTGTGTGATATTGCCCCACTAGAAATTTGTGATGTACTTTTAGGAAAAACATATATGTGGAAACGTCATGTTGTTTATGAGTCTTGACCCCATAGTGTCATTATTAGTTTGAGAGGTCATACCTACATGGTACCAGAGGTAGTTCTGACTACTGCAATTTCATTGATCTCTACAAAACAATGTCGAAAGGTAATATCTCATACTGCAAAATTTGTTCTCTTCATGGTTCGGTCCAAGGTGAATGAAAGGTCATTGTGACCACCACAAATTCAACACAAGGTTTCTCTACATAGTAGAAGTAGGTGGACAAGATTGTAGAGGAGTATAGAGACCTCTTCGCTTCACCTATAGGGGTGCTTCTGCACTATCAAATCAAACATCCCATTGATTTGATACCTAGTGCCCCCTTACCCAATGGTCCAATATACAGATGCTCCCTTATGGAGAATGAGGAAATAAAGCGTCAAATTCATGATCTCGTCCAAAAGGGCCACATTCGATTGATCTCCTCACTTTATGGGAGCCCAATTGTGTTAGTGCAGAAGAAGGATTGGATGTGGTGTCTATGTATCAATTATACATCCCTGGAAAAAATCATTGTTAAGAACCAATACCTGATCCCCTGAATTGACAATCTTCTTGATCAACTTAAGGGTTCCAAGTTCTTCAGTAAGATTTAAATGAAATCAGGTTATCACATGGTTCCTATAGAACCAACTGATGTATGGAAGGCATCCTTCAAATCTAAAGAGGGCCTCTTTGAGTGGTTTGGTCGTACCTTTTGGCTTGACTAATTCTCCAACAACATTCATGAGGATGATGGATGATATCTTACAGCCATTCAAAAACTCTTTTGTGTTATTSTACTTGGATGACATCCACATATTCAATTGGACCTGGGCAGAGAACTTGCAACACATTCAACATGTCCTTATCACCCTGTGACAACACAAGTTATACGCCAATCTATAGAAATTTTCATTCGACATGTAGAGAATCCAATACTTAGGAAACATCATAGATTWACAYGGGGTACATGTGGACTCAACCAAGATCCAATTCATTCACAATTGGMCAGTCCCAATGGCTCTGAAAGAGTTCCATAACTTCTTAGGCCTCACCAACTTCTTCTGTAGGTTCTTGTTGGGGTTCTCTCATATCGCTTGGCCCTTAAGTCAAGTGACCAAGGGGGGAGATAAAGCCAAGTTTTCTTGGTTTGAATCACAACAAAAATAATTCTAGGATATGAAACATCGCCTCCATTCCACACAAGTCCTCACATTTCCATACCTGCAACAACCATTTGATATTGAGACATGTGCCTCTGACTATGCTATCAGTTCCATCCTCACTTGACAGGGACATATGGTATCCTATCATAATGAAACACTATCTAATGATGTTTGCAGATATTCCACCCATGACAAGGAGATGTACTACATTGTGGAAGCATGCCAATAGTGGAAGCATTATATTCTGGGCAAGGAAACAATCATCCGCACTGATCACAAGCCTATGCAATTCATGCAGACACAAGGAAATATATAAAATAACTGCCATCAGAAACAGTCCACATAGTTGCAAAAATTCCACTTGAACATTAAGTACAAGATGGGAAGTGCCAACCGTAATGAAAAATTTCGCAGTTGGCCCTCGGTTGTGGAACTCACCACAATTCTTAACTCATGTGGGCACAAGAACTCTGAGTGGCCACAATTATACAACAATGACTCTAACTTTTGTGCTACTTATCAGACATTGAATTTCAGAAAATAAGTTATGGACTTCCACCTCTAGGATGCATGCTTGTGCTATCTAATTCATGTTTGTGTTCCTTCAAGTGAGCATGTAAAGATAATTTGGGAGGAACATTATAGTCGAGTGGAAGGGAAATTCAGTGTAGAGAATATAGTAGTAGTACATCAAAATCATTTATATTGGCCAAAGTCGAGGACAAGGCATCAACCAATATATCAAGTCATGCACTGCGTGTGCCATTGTTAAGCCATCCATCAAGAAGTAGGGTTTTACACTCCTTTTCATACCCTAGAAAATATTTGGGAGTCTATATCCATGGATTACATGTCAAGTTTTCCATCCACCACACATGGTCACAATTGTGTGTTGTCATTTTCAATTAGTTCTCTAAGATGCTTGTTTTGACACCATGTAAAAAGAGTATTGCATCCTAGGCCACTACTAGGCTCTTCTTTGAGCAGGTTTGGGTTTATTTGGAGATACCATGGCCTATTATTTCAAATAGGGATAGTAGGCTCCTCGGTAATTTCTAGTCCAGCTTATGGTCTATGATGGACACCAAGCTGACCAAATTGATTTCCTTTCATCCCCAAACAAAAGGACAAATGAAAGTGGTCAATAGAATGATTGTTCATATCCTGCGCATGTAAAACTCCAACCATCCATGAACATGGGATGAGAGCCTTCCATATGTTCAGTATACCTATAACAAATCCCTCCACGACTACATTGGCCACAACCATTTTTAGGTGTGCTTGGGGTTCTAGCCATTGGTCCCCATTGAAGTAGCTCTTCCCATTACATCTTCCCCATTGGAGTCCTCCCATGCTCAGACTGAGKTGGACRAAGAAACCAAATTTTTTGAGTGGATCRAGCACCTTGAAAAATAGGTTCATGATATCTTGGTAAAGGCTAATGCCAAGTATAAGAAAAAACATGAGCAACATCAGGTTCCTCACAAGTTTCATGCTGATGACAAGGTGTGGTTGCATTTGCAAAAAGAGTGCCTCACAGGCCCCCAYRGGAAGCTCAAACCACTCTGATATGGGCCTTACACAATCACAAACGTTGTGGGTGACAATGTTTTTGAATGGAGTATTCCTTCTTTCCTCAGCTTGCACCCAATATTTAATGTGGAGTGGATTTGACCATATTTCCCACCTTTGTTGGACACCTCGGAGGTGGCTAAGAAATTGGCCCCTACATAACTCAATCTTGAATGCATTGCTCAATATTTAGTGGATTGGATAATGGAAATCTGTATGAAGGGCACTTTCCAACAAAAAATACAACTCTATTGAATTTTCAAAGCAGGACAACTACTTTTGCAAGGCAAGTGGCTCACTAAGGTTCAAATTCAGCAAAAGTTTCCCCATCTCCTAAGGGAATTTGATGCAATGGGGAACATTGTTTCCTAAGGAGGGAAGAATGATCTAGCTGGATATCGGTGGCCACCCACCTCTTCCACTAACTCATCACAATTCTTCGTCTTGGTCATTTTTTGTTACAATTTTTGGGTCGTAAACTTCTAGGGGCATTTTTAGGACCTAAACGATGTTTTTTTGCCATTTTGGGGCTTAGGATTCAATGGAATTCCCATGCCCTACCAATAATTTCACTTCTCGATTATATCTTTCCAAAAAGCTACTTAACACCCTGTTAGCATCGGAAGTCACTCCTGGATTGCTTGCAGGAGTAGAGCCCAACGCCCATCAGTTTTATGTCACGATTGTTTTAATGGGTGATCAAATGGGTAGAGACTCAGGATGGAATCACTCTAGATCGGGGACCGGGTCTGGTATGTAAAGAACAAAGGAGGTCTTGATCTAACTTCAGTCAGTAGATGATTGTAAAATGGGCAAGTGGAAGACTTGGTGAGAGGAGTGAGCAAAACTACCTTAGGCAACGGGCTTTTCAGCAGTTTGCAGAAGAAAAACTCTAAATGCAAGATCCTCTTGGTTCAGAGATTCGGGTAACTGAAGGGGTGACTTGACTGGATCCTCCAATTCCAAGTCATTCAGCGCTAAGAAAAACACAGAGACTGATTAGAAACAACGTGACTGTTACAGTGATCCAACCTACATCATCCTATAACAGTCACGACTCGACTGGATCCTCCAATTCCGAGTTGTTCTAATACAATATAAACAAAGACGTGGAAAGAAGCTGACATTCATAAGGAAAGAAGTCTCAGATGTTAATACATAACCAGAATAACCAGTGCTTCGTTAAAGTTTTTGCAATCGGGAGCTTGGCTCAACCATCGATCCCTTACAAAATACAAATACTGAGTCTATATACTCAGCAAAATTTGCCTATCAGAGGCATGTTCAGTCATCCAAGGCGTGGTGTCCCTTCAGCCGAATTCGGACGGATAACTTTCATCAGACGTCACCATAACTGCGCATGGCTCCTGCAAGGGAGATAGTTGCAACATTAAAGGCCAACATGACGTGCGCAGACTTTCTCTGATCAGATGAGGACCAGCCATGACCCTTTGAAGAAAATCAGCGTATAGGACCGTCTCGGGCAGACTGTCTGTTGGAACCCTCATACCTTGCATTCAATAAGTGAGCTAAGGTTTCAACTACCTCTGTTCACCTTCATTTAATTCTTTAGCAAGGACCAGGATCGAAACCATGCTGAACTGGTCTTGGCGGACGTGGTATTTTCCTTTGTGGCAAAACCCGACTCTTTGGCACCTTTGCATAACTCCTTTCCTTTCTCAAGTGACCGCGGGATGTGACCCTGTGCTTATTTCCAAGGCGCTTTCAATGTTCGCGAATGGGAAGGAGCTAATCCCTACTTTTGAAATCGCGATGAGCGAAACGCCGAGATGGCTCAATCTGGTGCCACGCGTCCCTATGAGATCTGACGGCTCTGAATCCACTCGGTGACATTGTGGGCCCGGGTCCCGGATGCTCTCGTTACTTCGTGCATCGGGGGTATGAGGAAGCTGCTCCTTGTGCTTTGAAACCACGATGGGTGAAAAGGCGGGGAGCCTAATCGCGCGCCAGGTGTCTGCTTCAAATGGACGGCTGAGACTGCCCCTTGATATTGTGGGCCTGACTTTGGGCACTATCGGCACTTTGGGGTTCGGGGTTTCGAGATGTACAACGACATAAAACCTTCGCCCTTCGAACCTGCGACTGCCGAAAAGTCGACGTGACCAGATCTCGTGCCACGCGTCCTTTGGGATGAATGGTTGTCATCCCCTCTTGCATACAATATGGGCACGATCTACTTGCGCTATTCTCGGTGCAACTCTGCTATCCGCGATTTCCTGTCGGTTGTTGATCTACTCATATGAATGGATCTGGACCGTTGACACTGTAACTTTGCCCGCTCGCTTGATTTTAAGCCCGAAAAGGACTTCTTCTATGCGCTGCGCTTGGATGCTCCTCGTGTAACCTGCAGACCTAGATATCCCGATGCCAAAGACAAGTAATGTTGTTAACATTAGGCTCCATGGGGGATAGATTCGTCCCTGTGATGCTCTAGGGACTCATTTTGCAGTTCCAGTGCCTTGATGTTGGGCTATGGAGTCATTTACTAAGCCAAAACAATAAAAGTAAAAACAAAGAACAGAAGGACAATATTTACAAAACACAGGAGCCACTGAAGGCTCAGACAAAACATTTTTTAAGAAAATTCCCATTAACTGAGCTGCTGAAAACTTCTTCACCCTCCAAATCCTGTAGCCAATATGTGTTATTCAAGAAAACCTCAGAGATTTTGAAGGGCCCGATCCATAGGGCTTCAAATTTGTCGTGCTTTCCGTTATCTTGTTTAGGAGCATCCCATTTCAGCACCAGGTATCCTATCTGGAACCGCTCCTTCTTGGCCTTCTTATCAAAACCCTGTTTGATCCTCTATTGATGGTCCTGAATTCTGTCCATTGCCTGCTCCCTGGCATGGTGAACCTCCACTAGCTGATGAATCCTTCTAATCATGTCATCAGGCTCCTCCTGATGATCCTGGAAGAATTTCGCTACAGGAATGGCCAGCTGAGAAGGGAAGACAACTTCTGCTTCGTAAACTAACTGGAAAGGGGAGATGCCTATAGATCTCTTTGTAGTCACCCAATCGGCCCATAGGGAGAATTATAGCTTTGAATTCCAAGCCCTTTTGTTGTCCTCCAATAATCTTTTGATGATCCTTATGAGACTTTTGTTGGAGGATTATGCTAAACCATTGCCCTGGGGATAGTACAGAGTGGAGTGAATCAGCTTGATTCCAAGTTGCTCACAGAACTTGACCAACGGTTCAGCCTTGAATAAGGTTGCATTATCTGTAACAATCTTTCTTGGGCAATCGAATCTTGTGATGAGGTCTTCCAAGAATCCAATAATTACCTTGTGGGAAGCACTCCTGGTGGGGATAGCTTCAATCCACTTGGTAAAGAAGTCTGTGGCAGTTAGGATCCATCTGTGCTGCCCACTGGAAGAAGGGTGGATTTCTCAAATAAAATCTAGACCCCATTGCTGGAAAGGTCCCGAAACAGCTACAGGCTCTAAAGGCAGAGACTTGAGCTGTTGTTTTCGTGCAAATCTCTGAAATTGGGTACAGGCTCTAACTCCTCTGTGGACATCGGTGAACAAGGTGGGCCAGTAGTACCCGGCTCTGAGAATTTTGTGGGCCATGGCCTTCCAGAAATGGTGTCCTCCACATAGGCCACTGTGAAATTCAACCATGATCCTATCGGCCTCTGGTGAAATCACGCATTTTAAAAGCACCCCCAGGGGGTCTTTCCAATATAAAATTTGATTAATAAGGCAGTATCTGACTGCCTTGAGCTTCAGAGCTCTTGCTTTGTTTCTTGGCAAGCCGTCTGGAGGCCGCATCTCTTGCAGAAAATATATGACATCCTTATACCAGGGACATCAAGCTAATGGGGGCTCCTTTTGAGAGTCTCTTTCAGACAGCCGACCCTGCTGAATTCCTGAGCATTCATTGATGAAACTTATCCCCAATGCTTGGAAATTGGCTTCAGCCAACAACTTGGCTAGACCTTGACCTTTCATAAATTTCGTGGGCTTTATTTCCAGGTCAAATTCCATAATCCTAGCTATCCACTTACCCCTTTTCCCGTGTATGTCAGGCTGAATAAGAATGTCTTTAATGGTAGCTGAGGGGACATAAGCGATGATTTTTTACTACAGAACATAGACTCTAAATGCCTTGAGAGCATTTACCAAGGCATAGGCTTGCTTCTCCATAGTGTCATACCCGACTTCGACATCCCTCAATGCTCGGCTGAAGTAGGCGATAGGCTGCTCAAGTCTGCCCTTGTTTGTCTGTAACAAAACAGTAGCCACCGTGTCAGGTGAGGCAAAGGAGAAAATAAGGAAATCCTTTGAGTAATCAGGGCTAATAAGCACAGGGGCTTTTATTAGGGCCTTCTTTATTTTCTCAAAGGAATTCCGCGATTTAGAAGTCCACCTCACTTCATTTCCTTTCCTTAACATGGTTGTTATAAGTTTTACCTCCTCAGCAAAGTTAGGCACAAACCTCCTCAGAAAATTAATCTTACCAAGGAAGGATTGGACCTCCTTCTTGGACCTTGGGATTGATAAGGCTTGTATTGCCTCCACTCTGCTAGGGTCGATCCTGACTCCTTCCGCTGATACTATGTGGCCTGTAATTTTCCCTCCTGCATGGCGAACAAAGATTTCTTGGGGTTTAATGAAATGCCAAAACTTCTGCATTTCAGGAAAACTTTCCTGAGATGACAACTGTGTTCTTTATCAGATTTTGAAAACACTGTGATGTCATCCAGATAGACGACCACAAATTTATCCTTTTCGCCGACGAAAGCTATGTCCATGGCACACTGAAACGTGGCCCCTACATTCATTAATCCAAACGACATCTTGGCGTACATGAATGTGCCCCATGGAGTGGTAAATGTCGTATTTTCCCTGTCCTCAAGCAGGACAGAGACCTATTTGTATCCAGAGAAACCATCAATCATGGACATCCTGGAATCTCCTGTTACCCTCTATAGTATATGTTCCATCTTTGGTAAGGGATCCTGTTCAGGTTTCTGAATTCTACACAGAGTTGGATCTCTCCACTCTTTTTTCTTACTGGCACCAAGTTGGCCACCCACTCTGAATACCTCAACGGTACAATGATCTGAGCTTGAAGCAGCTTCTTCACTTCCCTCTCCATGATGGGCAGCAGCATAGGGTTGATCTGTCTCAGCTTCTGCCTAAATGGATTTGCCTCCTCTTTTAATGGGATTTTATGATCGATGACAGAAGTGTCATATGTTTTGAGGTTCTCGTAGGTCCAGGCAAACACATCAGCAAATTCCCTCAAAAGTTCAGTGTATTCGGACCTCTGCTCCTCTGTCAGACTTCTTGACAATTTGACAAACTTGGGCTCGTTCTCGGTCCCAATGTTGCACTGAATAGTACCAGTGTCATCCTCCGAGGTCTCTCTTTTTAATGATACATCATTTTTATCAAAAACACTTTCCAAAGGAACCAGTCCTCTTGGAATATGATTGTTGGTCAGCTGTACAATGTTACGCTCTGCGATCTTATTCAGAAAATTACCCCCATCAAGCTTTTCTTCAGAGACAGAGTCTTGGTCGATATGCATCTCTGAAAATTCTTCGACAGTCTCCAAGAACATCTTGATCTCGAGATCATCCTCGAATACCTTCCAATGTTTGACGTTGTTAGGTATGGAGGGCCTGTATTTTACTTCCACATCGTATCTGAATTTGGGTGGCAAGGGTACTTTGAAATTTCCTGCTGATGTAGCCAAGGAATCTGCCACTGTGTTCTTCTCTCTTGGGATGAAAGAAATGTTGAATGCCAAGAAGAAACTGTCAACTAGGTCCCACACCTCATTTATGTAGCTTCTGAGTCGAGGATGCTTAGCCTGATAAGCATTTCTGATTTGTTGGACCACCAACTCTGCATCACTAAACACTGCTACCTCTTGAATTCCCATTTCCATTGCGGCTCTCAACCCCAGGACGAGAGCTTCATACTCTGTCACATTGTTGGTAGCTTCAAATTCTAGCTTGTATGATAGAGATATGGTTTCCTGAGTGGGTGACACAAAAACCACCCTAGCTCTAGCACCTTCCCTGGAAGAGGCTCCATCAAAGAACATTTTCTAGATGGGGGTGATGGAGGGAGGAAATTTAGGGGAAATGGTGGGCTGCTTTCTGAGTTTAAGAGGAGGTTCGGGAGCATTGGTGAGTTGCAGCACACTGGAACCTAAATCAATGTCTAAGGCAAAAATGGGATGGTTGGTAGGGTTGGCCTCATCACTGATTATATAGGCCAGTTGGGCTTCTCTGTATAGCCTTCTATGCTCTCCTCCAAACACTAGGATAGTAGCATATGTGAGGTCCATTTGCAAAGTTCCCCCCAGTATTTTTATCTAAGATCTTGATAACAACATACCGAACTTGGGGGTGACATCAACTACTACAATATCCATGACCACACTTTTCATGGGCAGCTAAAACAAGGTCACGACCAGGTCTTTGATAACTCCTAGACACTGAACCTTTCTGGAGTCAAAGGAATAGAGGTCATGATAGGCTCGGGTGACTTCTAGCCCTAACTCTTCCATGACATTTTTGGGCATGAGGTTGTGAGAATCCCTCGAATCCATCAAACAATTGTGCAGTACCTTGTCATGTATGTTCAAGGAAGTGTAGAAGGGAGGGGATGAGTCATTCCTGTCTTCTACCATAGGACCTAGAATAACTGCAGGTTTTTCATCTTGCAAATTGATGGAGTCTGTGGGAAGGCTTGAGACCTCAGTCTGTAAAATCTCAGAGAAGCGTTTCTTGAACCCTTCATGTTTAATCAATTCTGTCAGGGGCAGAGGGATTCTGATTTTTTGAATTTCATGCTCGAAATTAAAAGAAGACGAGAGCTTTGGGATTTCTCTTATTTCGAGAACATGACTCTGAACTATGGGAGAGGGGAATTGAGTCTTCTTACCTCTATGACTGTCTGCTACCTCATTAGCAGGCTTCTCTGATCTAGTGGACTGCTCAGGAACCTCGGGTGCTCCTGTCTTCTTCTGGGACCTCAGGTCATATCTGCCTTGGCGGCCACTAGCCTTGTCCCCTTTGCTCAGTTCATTTAGTTGACTGTCCATGAGAGACTCCTCGTATGTTGATTGAGTGAGATGAGGAAAAGGAGGGGTGTCTCCGAAGCAATGGATTTCAGGTTCTAGCTCATCTGTTTCCCTTTCTTCCCCCTCGGCCACAAAATTGTTTTGAAAGGGGGCCTGAATTTTTTGATCTTCTTTGTCTCTTCCCCTTTCTCTTTGCACAGTCGGAGGAGTAATATTGTTCGGCCTCCTGAAACCTCCTTTGTTTTCGGCGTTCTGATGGCCCTTGTATGCTTGCCTCCCTTCAACCTTCATTTTCTCCATCTCTCCAGATAGAGACTTTACCATATTGGTCATCTCATCCACTTGAGGGTAGGGCACCGATGGGCCAGAAGTTGAGGCTTCCGACCTTCCCTTTTTTCTGTCTGCATTGGTCTTGTTTCTAAGTCTATCATCTGCTAATACATTGGATTCCACTTCTATGGCCGTGTCTTGCATTTGAGCTAAGGAGGTGGCTCTTATTTCTTTCAATAACAGACAGAAATCAGGGTCAAACGAACTAGCATAAGAAATCTTGGCCGAGGCTTCTGAAGGCTTTATTTCGGCAGGGATTTTATTATACATATTATTGAATCTTTGGAGAAGTCGGAGATAGACTCTCCTTCCATCTTCTTCAAAGAACCGAACTCGGTCATATAATGCATGAAATCCTTCCTATCTCCCCATTGCCTCAGGAAATCACTATCCAGGGATTCAATCCCAGCAACAGATCCGGGGGCTAATCCTCTAAACCATTTCCTCACCTCACCATCCAGGCTCTAGACGAAGACTCTCATCCAGACATCTTCATTTTCAATGTTTAGGTTGTCAGCATAACTATAGAAAGCAGCCAGGTGCTCTTCCGCAGTTATGTCCCCTTCCCCAGTGAACTTGGGCATATACTTCAAGTAATCTCCAGCAGGGAGAGGATNCCTTTCTGGAGTCAAAGGAATAGAGGTCATGATAGGCTCGGGTGACTTCTAGCCCTAACTCTTCCATGACAGTTTTGGGCATGAGGTTGTGAGAAGCCCTCGAATCCATCAAACAATTGTGCAGTACCTTGTCATGTATGTTCAAGGAAGTGTAGAAGGGAGGGGATGAGTCATTCCTGTCTTCTACCATAGGACCTAGAATAATTGCAAGCTTTTCATCTTACAAATTGATGGAGTCTGTGGGAAGGCTTGAGACCTCAGTCTGTAAAAGCTCAGAGAAGCGTTTCTTGAACCCTTCATGTTTAATCAATTCTGTCAGGGGCAGAGGGATTCTGATTTTTTGAATTTCATGCTCGAAATTAAAAGAAGACGAGAGCTTTGGGATTTCTCTTATTTCGAGAACATGACTCTAAACTATGGGAGAGGGGAATTGAGTCTTCTTACCTCTATGACTATCTGCTACCTCATTAGCATGCTTCTCTGATCTAGTGGACTGCTCAGGAACCTCGGGTGCTCCTGTCTTCTTCTGGGACCTTAGGTCATACCTGCCTTGGCGGCCACTAGCCTTGTCCCCTTTGCTCAGTTCATTTAGTTGACTGTCCATGAGAGACTCCTCGTATGCTGATTGAGTGAGATGAGGAAAAGGAGGGGTGTCTCCGAAGCAATGGATTTCAGGGTCTAGCTCATCTGTTTCCCTTTCTTCCCCCTCGGCCACAAAATTGTTTTGAAAGGGGGCCTGAATTTTCTGATCTTCTTTGTCTCTTCCCCTTTCTCTTTGCACAGTCGGAGGAGTAATATTGTTCGGCCTCCTGAAACCTCCTTTGTTTTCGGCGTTCTGATGGCCCTTGTATGCTTGCCTCCCTTCCACCTTCATTTTCTCCATCTCTGCAGACAAAGACTTTACCATATTGGTCATCTCATCCACTTGAGGGTAGGGCACCGATGGGACAGAAGTTGAGGCTTCCGACCTTCCCTTTTTTCTGTCTGTGTTGGTCTTGTTTCTAAGTCTATCAGCTGCTAATACATTGGATTCCACTTCTATGGCCACGTCTTTCATTTGAGCTAAGGAGGTGGCTCTTATTTCTCTCAATAACAGACAGAAATCAGGGTCAAACGAACTAGCATAAGAAATCTTGGCTGAGGCTTCTGAAGGCTTTATTTCGGCAGGGATTTTATTATACATATTATTGAATCTTTGGAGAAGTCAGAGACAGACTCTCCTTCCATCTTCTTCAAAGACCCGAACTCTGTCATGTAATACATGAAATCCTTCCTATCTCCCCATTGCCTCAGGAAAGCACTATCCAGGGCTTCAATCCCAGCAATAGATCCGGGGGCTAATCCTCTAAACCATTTCCTCACCTCACCATCCAGGCTCTGGACGAAGACTCTCATCCAGACATCTTCATTTTCAATGTTTAGGTTGTCAGCATAACTGTAGAAAGCAGCCAGGTGCTCTTCCGCAGTTATGTCCCCTTCCCCAGTGAACTTGGGCATATACTTCAAGTAATCTCCAGCAGGGAGAGGATTCATAGGATGAGGTAGGATTAAGGGAGCATATCTGGCAGGGACTATGGCATCCATTCTATTCAGAGGGGGATTGGCACCAGCCATAGGAATATTAGGTGGAGGAGAGCTTGGAGGAGAAGGAGTTCACGAAGGGGCTACTGGGAGTGAGTCTCGAAGTGGAGTGGGAAACAAGAGGGGATTTAAGGAGAAGGCTAGTGATCTCAAGTCAGCAGGAGCTCCTCTTTGTGCAGGAGTAGTAAAACTAGGCGTGGGGAAATCTTCTGCGGTCCTAGGTCTATGCCAGGGTACAGCTTCGGAGGAGAAGGGAGTGACAAGGGTTTCTCCCTCCAATCCAAGACCAAGAGGGGAAAACTCAACAGGAACACTCCCGAAATTCAGGAAACGAGAAACCTCTGAAGGAGGCCTATTGAGAAACTGAGGAGGAGAAAATGGAGTTCTTACAGAAGGGGATGGTGGATTACCTAGTTCGGCGATGGAAGCTTCTTCTTCAGAGTTCTTTCCTTTTCTAAGAATGACCTCCAGATCAGTTTTCGGTGTAGATAGAGGCAGTTGTGGATGAGACTGCGTGTGTCTGCCTCTGAAAGCCACAATTAATAGAGTAGGTTCTCCCCAGTGGAGTCATCACAATGGAGTCGCCAGGTGCACAGTAGTAATCTTCAAAGGCTCTGATACCCGATGCACCTTTGGAATCAGAGGCTCAATGTCATTCAATCCTAGGGAAAATTTTCAACTTTGTCCCTGGCAACAGTGCCAGAAATGTTAGCATCAGAAGTCACTCCTGGATTGCTTGCAGGAGCAGAGCCCAATGCCTATCAGTTTTATGTCACGATTGTTTTAATGGGTGATCAAATGGGTAGAGACTCAGGATGGAATCACTCTAGCTCGGGGACCGGGTCTGGTATGTAAAGAACAAAGGAGGTCTTGATCTAATTTCAGTCAGTAGATGATTGTAAAATGGGCAAGTGGAAGACTTGGTGAGAGGAGTGAGCAAAACTACCTTAGGCAACGGGCTTTTCAGCAGTTTGCAGTAGAAAAACTCTAAATGCAAGATCCTCTTGGTTCAGAGATTTAGGTAACTGAAGGGGTGACTTGACTGGATCCTCCAATTCCAAGTCATTCAGCGCTAAGAAAAACACAGAGACCGATTAGAAACAACGCAACTGTTATAGTGATCCAACCTACATCATCCTATAATAGTCACAACTCGACTGGATCCTCCAATTCCGAGTTGTTCTAATACAATATAAACAAAGACATGGAAAGAAGCTGACATTCATAAGGCAAGAAGTCTCAGATGTTAATACATAACCAGAATAACCAGTGCTTCGTTAAAGTTTTTATAATCGGGAGCCTAGCTCAACCATCGATCCCTTACAAAATACAAAGACTGAGTCTATATACTCAGCAAAATTTGCCTATCAGAGGCATGTTCAGTCATCCAAGGCGTGGTGTCCCTTCAGTCGAATTCAGATGGATAACTTTCGTCAGACGTCACCATAACTGTGCATGGCTCTTGCAAGGGAGATAGTTGCAACATTAAAGGCCAACATGACGTGCACAGACTTTCTCTGATCAGATGAGGACTAGCCATGACCCTTTGGAGAAAATTAGCGTACAGGACCGTCTCGGGCAGACTATCTGTTGGAACCCCCATACCTTGCATTCAATAAGTGAGCTGAGGTTTCAACTACCTCTGTTCACCTTCATTTAATTCTTTAGTGAGGACCAGGATCGAAACCAAGATGAACTGGTCTTGGCAGACGCGGTATTTTCCTCTGTGGAAAAACCTGACTCTTTGGCACCTTTGCATAACTCCTTTCCTTTCTCAAGTGACCACGGGCTGTGACCCTGTGCTTATTTCCGAGGTGCTTTCGATGTTCACGAAAGGGAAGGAGCTAATCCCTTCTTTTGAAATCGCGATGAGCGAAACGCCTAGATGGCTCAATCTGGTGCCACACGTCCCTCTGAGATATGACGGCCTTGAATCCACTCGGTGACGTTGTGGGCCCGAGTCCCGGACGCTCTCGTTACTTCACGCATCGGGGGTATGAGGAAGATGCTCCTTGCGCTTTGAAACCGCGA
>JASDQU010500879.1:17968-30511 GCA_032191745.1 Picea mariana | reverse complement strand
GCTAGAGTTTTTCATACCCTCGACCCTTATTTATACTAATTAAGAGAAGCATCTAGAGGAAGATACTTCTAGAAGCGGAAGATTCTATTAGGTCTTCTTACATCCGCCTTATTCTATTTTATTGAAAGGTCTTATTAATATTGACCTTTATTACATCCGAATACATTGATCTACCTATGTGCGGGTTAGGACCTTAATACTAGCCCTAACAAATATTACAGAGCTCTGTAGCTTCTTAGGCCTTTCCAAATTCTACCACAGGTTTGTATTGGGGTTCTCTCATATCACTTAGCCCTTAATTCAAGTGACTAAGGAGGGACTAAAGCCAATTTTTCCTAGTTTGAATCACAACAAAAAGCATTCTAGGATATGAAGCACAACCTTTATTTTTCACCAATCCTCACATTGCCAGACTTGCAACAACCATTTGATATGAAGACAGATTCCTACTATGCCATCTATGACATGCTCACTTAGCAGGGACATCTAGTAGCCTATCATAGTGAAATACGATCTAATGTTCTTTGTAGATATCCTACCTATGACAAGCATATGTACTTCATTGTGTAGGAATTCTTATAGTGGAAAAATTATATTTTGGGAAAGGAAACGATCATCCATAATGATCACCAGCCTCTAGAATTCATGCAAACACAAGGAAATCTAGAGAATGGTTTCCATCATAAATGGTCCAGATACCTACTACAATTCTTCTTGAAAATTAAGTGCAAGACAGGAAGGACCAATTATGTTGCACACTTCCTTAGTCGACCCTCACTTGTGCACTCACCATAGTTCTTAAGTCATGTGGGAACAAGACCTCCAAGTGGCCACAATTATACAACAATGACTCTAACTTTATTGCTAGTGCCAGTAAACAAGTTTCAGAGTTCCACCCCTAGGATGTTCTCTTGTGCTTTCCAGGCCATCTTTGTGTTCCTTCAAGTGAGTGTACAAATCTAATTTTGGAGGCCCATTATAGTTGGGTGAAAGTTTAGTTCAATATCGAGAATATGGTAGTATTACTTCATAATCATTTCTTCTATCCAAATATTCAATAGAATATCAATGTGTCTATCACGTCGTGCACCACCTATGCCATCACTCAGGCATCCATCAAGAAGCAAGGATTGTACACTCATTGTCCTACCATAGAAAAGCATTTGGAGTCTGTCTCCATGGAATACATGTTAGGTTTTCCCTCCACCAAGAAAGGTCACTATTTTGTTTTGGTGGTTATTGATCGATTCTCTAAGATGGCCATTTTGAAACCATCACTTATAGGCTCTTATTTGAGTGGGTTTGGGTTCATTTTTGGCTACCATAGACCATTATTTTAGATAGGGATAGTAGGTTCCTTAGTACTTTTTGGTCCATCTTATGGTCTCTAATGGACACCAAGTTGATCAAATGGACTTCCCTTCATCCCAAAATAGATGGACAAATGAAAGTGGCCAACAAAATGATTGTGCATATCTTGTTCAAGTAAAAATCCAACCATCCATGTACATGGGATTAGATCCTTCCTTATTTTCAAAAAATTTATAACATATCCCTCCACAACTTCATTGGCCACAACCCTTTTAAAGTTTGCTAGGGATTCTATCCATTGGACCTCATTCATGTAGCTCTTCCTATAAAGATTCCTCACACGCTCATACTGAGGAAGCCATATTTTTTGAATGGATCCAACACCTTCAACAACAAGTTCATGATATATTGGAGAAGGCCAATATCAAGTATAAGCAGTGACATGACCAACATCATGTTCCTCACAAGTTTTAGGTTTGTGACAAGGTTTTGTTGCATTTGTAAAAAGAGCGCCTCACAGGTCCCCATAGATATCTTATACCATTCCAATATGGGCCTTACACTGTCACAAAGACTATGGGTACAATTCTTTCAAATTGAGTATTCCTTTGTTCCTTGTCTTGCACCTAGTATTTAATGTGGGACTACTTCGACTATATTTCCCACCTCTGCTAGACACCTCAGAGGTGGATGAGAAATTGGCCCCTATATAACTTAATATTGACTACATTTATCAAGATCCAGTGGATTGTATCATGGATATTTTAATGAAGGGCACCCACTAGTGGAATATACAACTCTAGTGGGTGTCAAAGCAGGGTAACTACTTCAACAAGGCAAGTAGCTCACCAAGGTTCAGATTTAATGAAATTTTCCCCATATCCTAAGTTAACTTGACGCAATGGGGATCATCACTTCTTAATTGGGGAGGATTCATCTAGGTGGATATCGTTGGCCACCCACCTCTTCCACTAACTCACCATGGTTTTCCATCTTGGCCATTTTTTGTTATGATTTTTGGGTCCTAAACTTCTGCGGCCATTTTGAGGCCCTAAAATGATGTTTTCTTGGCCATTCGGAGGCCTAGGGTTTCCATAGAAATCCCATGATCCAAGTGGATATTGGTGGCCACCCACCTATTCCAACTAGCTCATCTTGTCAGTTTTTAGTCGTTCTTCTGTACTTCTTTGTAATTGTGGGTTCTACAATTATGGGGCTATCTGAAGCCCTACACATCTTCCAAGTGGATACTAGTGGCCTCTCACCTAATACAACTAGATTATTTTGTATGTTTACATGTCATCACATCTTGTTGTACTTCCAGGGCCATTTTGGAGCCCTAAGCACTATTTTTTTGGCTCACCACAATCAAATTGTAGATAATGTATTGTGTGGTTCTCTAAATGTCCTTTCCAACGTGCTATCATGGGCCTAAAATGAAGGTTGTATGCAAAAGTTACGACCCCGGGAAGTTGAGGTACCAACTTACCCATAGGGGCCCACATGACTTTTGGTGTTTCACCTCCTAGGGTTAGGTTTTTGGATGTCTAGGGTTTTGATATTCATGAGTAATATCAAAAAGGCCTTTGGAGATTCATTGTAATCATTCTTCTTAGATAGATGCATGTAGAAGCCACATCTCTTCTCAAATATAGCTACCACCATTCGAGCAAGTGTTTCAGTTTTGCAGTTTTACAGTTTCAGCCTATTTCATTTATTCAATAAAGGATATTGTTCATTGGATATCTATGTTGTTCTTCATATCTTTGTGTTTATTGTATTGAGTCTGTTAATCAGTTTGTTCCACTCCTAATTCTGGATCAACCTAGGACTCACCAATGATTGTACTTCTCGATCAGATATCTCCAATGAGATACTAAACAACCCAAACAAATATTGTATGAAAAATTTGTGCCCTCAAGAAGTTGACGTGTCAACAAACCACATAGGGGCCTGCAAACATTTTGTTGCTTCAATTCCTAGGGTTAGGGTTTTGGACCTTCAGAGTTCTTTATTTATGTTAAAAGGACATTCTTTCGTCTCATTGTATTATATCTTTTCAAATGAGCGTAGTCGATATCTCTTTTTCTTTAGAGATAAGCTACCACCCTTCTAGCCAGTTTGTGTTATACATTATTCTACTATTGTATTCATTAATAGAAGTTCGGTTTCATTGTATTGTTGTACTCTCTACTATATTTCTAAGTGTGTTTCATTTAATTCTCAATATAATTCAAATCAAATTGCAAATTGAACACAAGTAACTTTTATTCTAAGTGCATTCGACATGACTTTATTTGAGTATTCCTACAATTCCCAGACTCAAAAAGTGGAGGTTTTGTGAAAAAAAATAATGATTAGTACAAGTGTAATTGGAATACATTAGTGGGTTTAGACGGGATTCAAATGTTGATCATCTATAGGGTACTCATGATATTGTGATACTATCAACCCAACTAAATTCCCAAATCTTCCATCATTTAAGGTAATACTATTAGGAGCTTTTAATTGACAAATTTGGAGAATCCATTGTTGGGTTGAGGAAAAAAATCCTTGACCTACTTAAATCCATCTTCATAAATATGATAAATACAAGGAAGATGCAACAAATGAGCTCTGTGAAGGAAGGACTCGTATTTAAAGGAGTCAAATAACCATTTTGAAGCTTGCATTTAATGATGGTAGGGCCGACCCTAGTAGCAGGGACTCCAAATTGGGGAAAAGGTCAAATTAAACATAGTTATGTTTAGGTTGTTCTGATATAAATTCAATTGATAAATATAATTATAATTTATGGAGAGGTTTTTCATAACCTAATAGAGAAAAAGGAGTATAATTTGAATCTTAATGAAGAAAAAGATCATTTAATGTGGAATTCCCATGAGGAGAGAGAAAATGTGTGCTAGGTTTAAAGAAGGCGTTGGGAGTTGTGGCCTAGCATAAGAATATTCCAAGTGGAAAATTGAAGACTTGTCAAGCCCTAGGAAAGTGCACCTCAGGTGCGAAGACACTTTTCATGGAATAAATTATAATTTTCCCTCTCTACACCCTAAAAGGAATCAAACACTAATATCAAAGGATGGAAGCCCATAAATAGAGGAGAGATCCATTTGTTAAAGAGAATAGTTAAAAGAGTGAGAGATCCCATCCAAGCTTAGTTGAATATATTTTTAGAGGAAGAAGTCAAAGGACAAGTTAAATGTGAGTTATTCCATCTATCTTTTATTTTCATGTATTATTAGGGTTTTTTCAAGGATTTCCATGGTTTTCATTACTGAAATAATCTTTGAAGAAGGGTGGGTTTACTCCAATAAGAATATGTTATGGTTGAGGTCAAACCCTCCCTAAATATTGATGTGTAACCTTGAAATATTGAAGGATTTTTTTGTTTTGATTTCCCGGTTAGATTTGTTCACTCCATGATTGAGGGATGCCTTAACTAAGGAGGAAGATTAAGTGTGAAAAATTATGGTTGTCTTGATTTTGTTGTGAAATGATATTGAAGAATTGATGTATTGTTAGTTGTTTGTTCAATAAGATGGTTTTCCTACTTTGTCTACTTCATCTATGTGATGCAGGAGCATCGCTCCATGTTAGCAGCGTGCCAGCCAGCCAGCACATCCATCACGCATTTAATGGAGAAAGGGAGAGGCGCAGCCCTCTCAATTTTGAAATTCGAAATTTCAATAAATGTTGTAAGACTTTTAATGCCAGATCATGCCTTTGTACAGGTAGTAGTTGAGGTTTCCTTTAATGGTTACCTGCAGCTAAGTCCAAATCAGTCAGGTCTGCGACATCCATTTATGTAATGTAGTCATAGGAGCCGCTCTGTGTCCGCAAGGTGTGCATAGTCTGCAAGGTGTGCATTGACAGAGGTGAGGTAACCTCAGGAAAGCTCAAGAGGGATAGCGTTGAACCTTCATCAGCAGAGATGCAAGAAGTGCACAGGAAGGAACTTTGTTCCGAGTTCAGTAAGAAGACAGAGTCACTGAAGATTCTGTAGAAGCTCTGCTAGGAGGGCATCGAGCAAGTGCAAGTAGTGCACCGAGAATAACTCTCTTTCGAGTTCTAAGATAAGGGAAGTGTCACGAGAAGACACTCATAGGGTAACTGAACATCCTGTATGCTCAACAAGTCATGCTTGAGCGGGAACAGTGCAAAGAAAGGCACAGAGAAGAAACAGAGCTACTGAAGGTTCTATAAAGCTCTGCCAAGAGGGCATTGAGCGTGTGCAAGTTTGCACAGGAAGGACTCTATTTCTAGTTTAGATAGAAGAAGTTTCTAAGAGAAGACACTCACAGGGTTGTTGAACACTCTGTGGAGAAAGGCTCTGCAAGGTGTGCATCGAGCCGAAGAACGCCAGGAGGGCGTGAAGCATTTCTTTACAAGAAATACTTCAGATCTGAGTTACTTGAAATCTCAGTAGCACAAGGAGTGTGTGGGAGAGGACTTATTCCAAATCTAGAAGCTCAGGAAGAATAGTGCCTTAGCACACTAAGTAAAAACAGATTGAGAAGAAGGTCGAGAAACCCTTTAAGGTTTCACAATCGACAAAGCTCAGGAGTTCGAATTTTTCTATTTCGGAGTTCAGGGATTGAAGAGGCAAGATATTTTGGAGTCGCTGCATCGCGAACTCCCGGTTCGCGAAATCATGCCAGCTGGCGGATCTAGAGCATGGTGGCCTGAGAGTCGTTGGATCAAGGATACGTGCACAGGGTTGAGTCCTTGGGAGGTGCACAGGAAAAAGGATCTGGACCGTGAAATCTAGCACCAAGGACTGATAGCCATCGGATCTAGAAGGAGGTGTGAGGGTTTAATCCTCATAATAGCAGAGGGAAGAGAACTCATAAATTCCCGAAAGCATCGAGGCCATCCATTTTGGAGGACAGGTATCAAAGATCCAAGCCCTTTTCGTCATTTCAGACACAGGGAGTTCGAGGAGAAGGAGTCATGAGACAAGAAGACCCAGCTCATGAATTTGCGAAAGCCTCAGGACCGTTCATTCGGGAGACACGTAGTGGGTGGTCAAGGTTCGGGGAAAACCCCAAAAGGTTGTCTCAAGGGG
The DNA here is from genome assembly GCA_032191745.1 of Picea mariana. Taxonomy (NCBI): domain Eukaryota; kingdom Viridiplantae; phylum Streptophyta; class Pinopsida; order Pinales; family Pinaceae; genus Picea; species Picea mariana. The sequence continues at coordinate 24,135 of JASDQU010500879.1, read as the reverse complement.
TAGTATTTCGACATTTCGAGAACCGGGAGGTTGAAAGACCAAGAACCATCTGCAGTCGGAATCGCGAAATCACGAATTCTGAAATCCCAAAAAGTGGACTATGGTCACAGGTAGATTTCGGCATTTCGGGAACTGGGGATTCGAAAGACACAGAACAAGGGGAACGCTTGCATCGCGGTTTCCCAAATCGCGAAATCCGGTAGAACTTTGTCTTGGACCGTCATTTCATCATTTCCGGACTCGGGTGTTCGAGAGGCCAGGAGTCGGGAGACATGGAGTCCCGACTCGCGAAATCACGAAACGAGAAAACCCGAAAGCATTCAGAGGCTAAGGGAGGACCCAGAGTCGTTAATCCCTTTTCGGCGTTTCCGCGACCGGGAGTTGGAGGGACAAGGAGCCTGGGAGAGCTCACATGCAGGAGTCCCAAAACCCTGAAACTCAAAAGGTGTGTTAGTTCAAAACAGAGAAGAGAATCAAAAGTTGAGCGCGTGCATAGGTTTTCTCAAAGCCTGTGCCAGGTAATTAAAGGGACCTGTGGATTTGTTCAAGGGGTTCCAATAGGAGCCTGAAGAGCTATTTCGGCTTAGAAGAAGAACAATCTAGAGACCGGGAGGTCAGTGGACACTACTGAGGTAGGGGGTCTGCAACAATTGGTATCAGAGTGGGATTTTGTTTGCAGATAGCCGACAAAGGGATTGAAAGGAGAAATTCTGGTAACATCAAGTGGAATCAGAAGCAGAGATTCATCTGTATACAGCAGGTGAAAGAAACAGGGTATTAATGCTCTGTGGTGATTGTTTGCAGGTGTGCAATAGTCAATAGACAACCAGAGGAGATGTAGGAGGAGATGGAGATGCTCTCATGCATAGAGTGATCCATAAGTTTTCTAGGAGGGCAGACAGAAGGTAGAGATGGCTACTGAAGGCCATGAGCATGGTGGAAGAGGAGACCACCAGTAGAAAACCAAAGCAGAAATTGGTGAGGAACTCGCTAAGATAAGAGAGAGAATGGAGTAGCTTGCATTAATAATGCAACAGAATGCAAAAACATGATGGGTGTATGAATGGCCCATGAAAAAGAAGGTGAAGTGGCCAGTCAAGGAATTGTTGGCCAAAAGACAACAAAGGCTGTTGAAAAGATGGTTGAGGTGTGCTGAAAGCCTCAGTGACACAGAGCTGGTTTGCATCTGTGAGCCAGAAGTTGGAGAAACCCTCAGTGATGAGGAAGAGAGATCAGTTTCAGGTCTCATAAACTGCCAGGAGGGAAGAGATGAATTTTTCAATTCCCAGGTGGGCAATGAAATGAGATCATTGGAGGATCTCATAGACTGTCAGGAGGACAGCAGTGGAAATTCATATTGCCAGGAGGGCAATGGTATGAGATTAGTTGAAGATCTCGTAAACTGCCAGGTGGGCAGGGTAGAAATCCCATATTGCCAAGTGGGCAAGGGAGAGCAGATGAGACTATATGAAAGTCTCATGAACTCAGGGATGAGTTCGGGTCAATAAGGAGTGTTGATGAAGATGGGATCGATTGATCTCATAAACTGCCAGGTGGGCAGAAGTGAACTTTCAAGTTGTCAGGTGGGCAATGAGAAGAGATCAGCAGAAGGTATCGCATACTGCCAGGGGAGCAGTGCTAAAATTTCAGATTGTCAGGTGGGCAATGAGATGGGATCACTGGATCTCATAGACTGCCAGGTGGGCAGCAAAAAAATCCCAAATTGCCAGGTGGGAAAGGGAAAAGAGGTGAGACTATCTGAAAGTCTCATGAACTCAAAGTAGAGTTCAGATCAGCAAGGGGTGCTGACAGGTGAGGATCAGAAGAGCATTCTGATGATTGGGGGAATTCGGGTATTCCTACCAGATAGCCCAATTGAGGCAAGAGCATGTGTTGCAGATGCAGCAACAGCAAGAGGACAGCCAATAGAAATTGTCATGGAGGAAGAAGTGGAGCAGGCACTGATGTTTTCCCCTGCAGGAGAAGAAGAGAATTCAAAAGAATGGCTCAAAATTTTCAGTCAAGGAGTTGAAACAGAGATGACTGCAGCACTGGAGCCTGCAGCAGAAGAAGAAGCAGACAACACAGACTTTTTTGATCTGTGTGAAGAATTGGAAGCTCTGGAGAGGAGGGTGATGGTGCAAAGCATGCACATCCAACAGGCTAAGTTGGAAGAAGGTAGTGGACCATACCAGCCCCAGGAGAAGCTAGAATAAGATGGAAGTATGCCAACAAGAGAAATGGCAGCAGCAGAACAACCACAGGAAGAAGCTGAGTAGCAGCTCACTAATGAGACTGCAGAGCTGGAGTCTGTAGCAAAGTGGCCACTCAATGCCACAAAGGGAAATAAAGACAACATGGGAGATTCAGAAGATATGCCCATTGAGAAGATAGAAGTGTAGCAGAGAAGACTACATACAAAGAACCAGCCACTGGAGCAACTGGACGAGATAATAGGCTAATGATCAGATCAGCAGAAGTGGTCAGCAACGAGAAGTTGAGTAGAAGAGAGCCTGCAAGAGCAGCAAGGCAGTAGCAACAACAACAACAAAGCAGAGGAGCCGGTGGACAGCTCCAAGGGAAAGTTTGGGATCCAGGTGGATTTCAACACTGGAGAAGAAGAGCTCATGAGCAGGAGCTCATGATTTTTCCAGCTGAGGAGTATGATGCAGGAGCATCGCTCCATGTCAGCAGCATGCCAGCTAGCCAAGACATCCAACACACATTTAATGGATAATGGGAGAGGTGCATCCCTCTCAATTTTGAAATTTGAAATTTCAATAAATGTTGTAAGGCTTTTAATGCCAGATCATGCCTTTGTACAGGTAGTGGTTGAGGTTTCCTTTAATGGTTACCTGCAGCTAAGTTCAGATCAGTCAGGTCTGTGACATCCGTTTATGTAATGTAGCCGTAGGAGCCGCTCTGTGATAGCGAGAGCTCAGAGACAGTGGTTGAGGATAAGCTCATGGGTGCCCTCATTTTGTAACGAGGAAGTTAGGGAGAGGAAATGAGAGTAGAGAGTTAGGAGGAGAGACCAGAGAAGAGAGGTCTCGAGAGAGAGTTGAGACTTGTTACAGTCCAGCCTTTGTAAACATTTGTATAGACATACAGATTAATAGAAAAGAAGTTTTTCCTGCATACTTTGTGTTTGATGTTTACATGTTTTTATGCATTTCATGTTTTAAATGCATAACTGGTGAAGCATTGCATAAGTTTCAATTTCTTCCTGTCTTGGAGTTTCCGAGTGCAAGGAGTGCACATAGTCCACAAGGTGTGCATTGACAGAGGTGAGGTAACCTCAGGAAAGCTCAAGAGGGATAGCATTGAAACTTCATCAGCAGAGGTGCAAGGAGTGCACAGGAAGGAACTATGTTCCGAGTTCAGTAAGAAGAAAGAGTCACTGAAGATTCTGTAGAAGCTCTGCCAGGAGGGCATCGAGCGAGTGCAAGGAGAGCACCGAGAAGAAATCTCTTTTGAGTTCTGAGATAAGGGAAGTGTCACGGGAAGACACTCATAGGGTTACTGAACATCCTGTAGGCTCAACAAAGCGTGCTTAAGTGGGAACTGTGCAAAGAAAGGCACAGAGAAGAAACAGAGCTACTAAAGGTTCTGTAAAGCTCTGCCAGGAGGGCATTGAGTGTGTGCAACTTTTCACAGGAAGAAATCTATTTTGAGTTCAGAGAGAAGAAGTGTCGAAGAGAAGACACTCACAGGGTTGTTTAACACTCTGTGGAGAAAGGCTCTGCAAGGTGTGCATCAAGCCAAAGAATGCCAGGAGGGCATGAAGCATTTATTTACAAGAAATACTTCGGATCTGAGTTACTCAAAATCTCAGTAGCACAAGGAGTGTGCAGGAGCGGACTTATTCCAAGTCTAGAAGCTTAGGAAGGATAATGCCTTAGTGCACCGAGTAAAAATAGAGTGAGAAGAAGGTTGAGAAACCCTTTGAGGTTTCATAGTCGACAAAGCTCAGGAGTTCGAATTTCGCTATTTCAGAGTTTGGGGATTGTAGCGGCAAGAGATTTTTGAGTTGTTGCATTGCGAACTCCCGGTTTGCGAAATCACGCCAGCCGTCGAATCTAGAGCGCAGTGGCCTGAGAGTCACTGGATCAAGGATACGTGCACAGGGTTGAGTCCATGGGAGGTGCACAGGAAAAAGGATCTAGACCGTCAGATCTATCACCAAGGACCGATAGCCATCGGATCCGGAAGGAGGTGCAAGGGGTTTAATCGTCGTAGCAACAGAGGGAAGAGAACTTGTCAAGTCCTGAAAGCATCGAGGTCGTCCATTTTGGAGGACAGGTGTCAAAGATCCAAGCCCTTTTCGGCATTTCGGACACTGGGAGTTCAAGGAGAAGGAGTCGTGAGACAAGAAGTCCCAGCTCATGAATTTGTGAAAGCATCAGGACCATTCATCCGGGAGACATATGGTGGGTGGTCAAGGTTCGGGGAAAAACTCGAAATGTTCTCTCAAGGGGTAGTATCTCGGCATTCCAAGAAGCGGGAGGTTGAAGGACCAAGAACCGTCTGCAGCCAGAATCGTGAAATCATGAATTTCGAAATCCCGAAAAGTGGACCGTGGTCACAGGTAGATTTCAGCATTTCAGGAACCAAGGATTCGAAAGACAGAGAACAGGGGAAAAGCTTGCATCGTGATTTCCCGAATCACAAAATCCGGTAGCACTTTGTCATGGACCGTCATTTCGGCATTTCAGGACCCGGGTGTTCGAGAGGCCGAGAGTCGGGAGACGTGGAGTCCCGACTCGTGAAATCACGAAACACGAAAACTCGAAAGCATTCGGAGGCTAAGGAAGGACCCAGATTCGTTAAGCCCTTTTCAGTGTTTTGGCGACCATGAGTTGGAGGGACAAGGACCCTGGGAGAGCTCGCATGTAGGAGTTCCAAAACCCCGAAACGCGAAAGGTGTGTTAGTTCAAAATAGAAGAGTGTTGAAAGTTGAGCGCGTGCATACGTTTTCTCAAAGCCTGTGCCAGGGAATTAAAGGGACCTATGGATTTGTTCAAGGGGTTCCAACAGGAGCCCGAAGAGCTATTTCGGCTCAGAAGAAGAACGATCCAAAGACCGGGAGGTCAATGGACCCTGTTGAGGTAGGGGGTCTGCATCACTATGGTTTCATATCTTGATGACCTTAAACTGTTCATGGTTTCATGCTATTGCTTCGTTGTAATTTCATGGTTTTGATGGTGCATCTTGTATAAGGGCTCTCACTTATTCTTTCATAATTTGAAAATATATTTTGGACTAATTATGGTATGTCAATGAATGGATTAATTACATCTTCTTTGTAATAACCAAACCCTCTTCTTCTTGTATCTTTACTCTATAGCCCAATTGGATAGACAGTGTTCTTGAAAATTTCCATCATCCCTTTATTTCTAAATATCATCTTAAAGCATTGTTTCCTAAGGTTTCTCCCCTTGTGCTAGAAAAACAAACTAGCCTAAAGTGAGAGGACGAGTTGTTGTGGTGATAGTGGGAAACCTTTCTAAGTGCCTCTATGGTTTCACTTTGTTCAAGGAATTAAATATCTATGAGTGCAGGTATAAGAGACAACAAATTGGTGTTGTTGCTAGGGACAAATTCTAGTTCCCAAAATTTAGTAGATTGGCCACAATCATGTGATGAGAGAATTTMTTTGAAGATATTTTYTCAATCGGAAACTCCATGAAGGAACAAACCCTTGTTCTAAAACATTTTTAATTGACTTGTTGTTTGTAGATGTGATGACTTCCAAAATATTTGAAGGCATTTGCTAGAAGACTCACCTGGAAACCCCATTGATATTGAAATAGGGTATGATTGCAATACATTTTCGATTTTCATATCAGTTATTCATATTGAATATTTGATGTAAAGAATCATGGCATGTTTAAAAGAATCATGGAAGGATAATTTGATCCATTAGAATTCTTGGGTATATCTGGTATTTGAATGAGTTCTTTGTATCCACATTGGGATAGACACTTTCTGGTGTTCTAAGGACATACTAGGTCAACTACACTACACATTGTATGTTTCATTGAATTCATTTCATATCTTAATGTTGTCCATGGGATGTCATGATCGAGATATTTGTAATGACATTAGAACATGATACATTGTATGTTTCATTGAATTCATTTCATATCTTAATGTTGTCCATGGGA
>JASDQU010500878.1:129880-142423 GCA_032191745.1 Picea mariana | reverse complement strand
CAAACTCTTTTTAAAACACTATCAATTTTGCTTAAATAAAAAATCTTAATGAAACCTAGAACACTTATTATTTTAAACCCTAATCCTTTTTCAAACCCTAATACCCTCACTAGATATTATTACCACTAACTTATAACACTATCATTTCTAAATATAACTAAAACCAAGTGCTTAACTTAAATAACTAATGTAATCCTTAATATTAATACACATTTGTTATTAAGACAAACCACTAATAAACCCACTACAATTAAACAAACAATACTAAATAATTAATTAAAAGTAAAACAACCCCAAATAACAAATAAATAATTAAAGGAAAATCACTACTATTAAATAACTAAGTAAGAGTAAAACCTAACTAATTAACCAAAACCCTAAACAAATAAATATAATTCCATTAATATTAAATCCCATTAATATTAAATTATATTCTGAAAATAAAGACAGCCGACTCCATTAAAATAACTTTTAATTGTCCTACATTTATAGTATTAATTGATGACGATCAGCTAGCTCTAACTTGACGATTAGTCCTGATGATGAATCCTGATTCGGATTCGAAACGTCGACGACAAAATGATACAAACTGTGGATTATTCGAAAAACATTTGTGAAACTCCTCACCACAGAAACTTGAAAACAACAATATCTTCCCTGTACGGAAGGGAAACCTGGAACAATTTCTGTTTACTGGAAAAAGTACGGATCAAAATTGTTAGACGAGTTGCTGATCTCGATTTCCTTAAAAAATGCAGAGACAATAACCTAACCTCGATTTTTTCCCTCATTAGTCACAAAATTCGCAGCAGATGGAACCACAAAGCCTTTGAACGGCTCAGTCGTGCCCTAGTCCGTGGAGAATTAAGGAGAACGCGCGCAACACTGGATGCTTTATCAAAAAGCGCACTGAAACTTCACCTACAGCTCACGCACGAAATTCGTATGGATCTTTGGAAAATAATGGATGCCGGCACTGCGTTGAAGGCAGACGGAGAAGGACGCAAAGCCGTAGAACGCCACGCACGTAAATTAAGAAGTTTAACAACAAAAAGGGACGCGGCAGGCAACAAGGATAACACAGATAATGCAGATAATGTCGATGACAGTGATAAAGCCACAGATAATGACGATGACAGTGATAAAACCACAGTGAACGATGACAGGAAATTGGTTAACCTGTCTAGCCTGGATCTTAGCAAGGAAGAAATTAATATCCTAAAGAAAGGATTGGGGTTCGCCATTGCTCCAAAAATCGTCCCAGTTGAAAACATAGTTTGCAGCATAGAGCACAGCATTAAAAATCTCAATGAAGAAGATAAAGACGCCATTAGGCAAGACTGCGCCATGGTCCTCAGGAAGACAAAACCACCTAAAAATAACATCAGCAAAAAGGAACAAGAAGCTATTAAGAACCTAAGAAACAATGAAAACATTGTAATTCTTAAAGCTGATAAAGGAGGGGCTACAGTAATCATGAACAAAATAGACTACAACAACAAAATGATGGAGCATCTCACCACGACTGGTAGTTACAAGAAGCTAGACAACAACCCTATATCCATGGTCATTAAAGAAGTCAAGAAGGCCATTAAAGTCTCCAAACTCGACGAATGGATGAAAAAACGATTAACCCCAAGCTGCCAAATTACCCCTAGAATCTATGGGCTCCCTAAGATCCACAAGGAAGGAACCCCTCTAAGACCAATTGTCAACACAATCGGTTCCCCAACCTATGAACTGGCCAGATACGTGGCGAAGATCCTAGGACCACTAGTCAGCAAAACAGACTCATACATCAAGGATTCAAGAGACTTCGTGGAACTCATAAAAGAGGAGAAAATTGATTCAAAGGATATGCTCATCAGCTTTGATGTAGTGTCACTTTTTACCAAGATCCCGCTGAATGAGGCCATTCAAGTCATAAAGGAGGTAGCAGACCCGCAAACAGCCAAACTAGTAGAAGTGTGTCTAAAATCAACTTTCTTCAGCTTCCAAGGAGAGTTTTTCGAACAAACAAGCGGAGTAGCCATGGGATCCCCTTTATCCCCAATTGTAGCCAACCTCTACATGGAAAAATTTGAGAAAAATGCCCTTGAAACATACCCCCTCAAACCATCCAGATGGAAAAGGTATGTGGAAGACACCAACGTCATATGGCCTCATGGAAAAGAAGAACTGGACAAATTCTTTGAGCACCTCAATGGGATTTCTGAAGACATAAAATTCACCATGGAACTAGAAGATAACAATAGCATACCCTTCCTAGATGTGCTTATAACTAGGAAATAGGATGGTACACTTGGGCACAAAGTTTTTAGGAAAAAGACTCACACAGACAGCTACCTTCACGCGGAATCCCGCCACCACCCCTCCCAAAAAATGGGGGTTCTCAACACTATGGCCACAAGGGCAACAAGAATTTCTGATAAGGAACACCTCAAAGAAGAGATAGACCACTTAACTAAGGTCTTCAAGAGCATTGGATATAGAGATAGGGACATCAAGAAGGAAATGGATAAGAAAGAAAGGAGGACTCATATACAAAATGATCAAACCTCAAACAGTAGAACCTTTCTTCCCTACATTCGAGGTGTCACTGAAAAGATTGCCAGGGTTTTAAGAAGAAAAGAAATTATGACCTCTTTCAAACCCCTAATCACTATCAGACAAAGAATGAAGTCTGTAAAGGACCCTACAGACAACCGACAAGAGAAAGGCATCTACAAAGTGTCATGTTCATGTGGGAAATGTTACATTGGTGAAACTGGACGATCATTCTAGGTAAGGATTAATGAACATGAAGCAGACATTAGAAAGGAACGTACCCGTACCTCTGCCTTAGCAGAACACTCCCACAAAACCAAACATCATGTTTGCCTTGAGGATACCAAGATACTAGAAAAAGAGGGTCACTACTACAAAAGACGCTTAAGAGAAGCCATAGAAATAATCAAGCACCCCAACAACATGAATAGAGACGGTGGCCTAGAGGTAAGTAGCTTTTGGCACCCATTAATCAACCAATTAAAGAAACATCCTGGGACAAATCAGGTTTGACACTAACCTTTTCCCACTTGTTTTGGTTTATATTGAATAGGTTTAGGTATCTAGTCTTAATTCTTATTTAGAAACTTGTCACTATACACTTTATTAATTAAACCCTAATCCTTTACACTCCCTGATACCCTCAATAGACACTCTAACCTAAAAACTCTTTTTAAAACACTATCAATTTTTCTTAAATAAAAAATCTTAATGAAACCTAGAACACTTATTAATTTAAACCCTAATCCTTTTTCAAACCCTAATACCCTCACAAGATATTATTACCACTAACTTATAACACTATCATTTATAAATATAACTAAAACCAAGTGCTTAACTTAAATAACTAATGTAATCCTTAATATTAATACACATTTGTTATTAAGACAAACCACTAATAAACCCACTACAATTAAACTAACAATACTAAATAATTAATTAAAAGTAAAACAACCCCAAATAAAAAATAAATAATTAAAGGAAAACCACTACTATTAAATAACTAAGTAAGAGTAAAACCTAACTAATTAACCAAAACCCTAAACAAATAAATATAATTCCATTAATATTAAATCCCATTAATATTAAATTATATTCTGAAAATAAAGACAGCCGACTCCATTAAAATAACTTTTAATTGTCCTGCATTTATAGTATTAATTGATGACGATCAGCTAGCTCTAACTTGACGATTAGTCCTGATGATGAATCCTGATTCAGATTTGAAACGTCGATGATTAAATGATACAAACTGTGGATTATCCGAAAAACATTTGTGAATCTACACACAATCTGATTTCTCCGTTCTTTTTCCTGACCGGGACCAAATTTGTACCCAGTCTGAGTACCTCAGAGGTACGATTATTTTCGCATCTAAAAGCTTCTTAACTTCCTTTTCAATCACGGGTGACAAAATGGGGTTAATTTGTCTAAGATTTTTCCTAAACGTCTTGACCCCGGGCTTCAAAGGTATCTTGTGCTCAATTATGGAAGTGTCATACGTTCTAAGCTCATCATAGGACCAGGCGAAAACATCTTTGTACTGTCTGAGTAGGTATCTGTACTGGACTTTTACCTTGGGAGGGAGAAACTTAGATATCTTTACTATCCTGGATTCTTTTTTAGTTCCTATATCGTAGTCCTCCACTTCTTCTGGTTGGGGCTGCAAAGTGGATTTCACAGGTATGTCATTCTGATCGAAGAGTCTTTCTAAAGGAATTAAGCCTTTCGGAATTTGGTTGTTTTTAAGGACCAACATACGATGATCCTCTATTTTTTCTCGGAAGGTTTCAGGATGTTCTCCTTCTTGCATAATCCACATCGGGTCATGTTGATTCTCTTGGTCTGGATGAGTTTCAGATAACTCACCTACTGCTACAAGAAATTTCTCGATTTGTTCATCATCTTCGAAAACTTGCCAGTGTCGGATATTGTCTGGTATGGAGGGTTTGTATCTGATTTCAATGTGATATGTTAGTTTGACGGTCATGGGAGGAGAAAAGGTTGAAGCTGCCTTGGCCAATGCGTCAGCATGTAGATTCTCTATGCGAGGGATAAAATGGACCTTTACAGATAAGAAAAAGTTTTCCATCAAATCCCAAGCACAATTTCTGTATGTTCTTAGTCTGGGATGCTTGGCTAGGTATTTTCGGTTTATTTGTTTAACTATTAGCTCTGCGTCACCATAAACTTCCAGGTTTTTTATATTTAGCTTTTTTGCAGCCTCTAATCCTAAAACCAATGCTTCATATTCGCATACGTTATTAGTGTAATCTATTTCCCACTGCAGTCGGTAAGAGAAAGGAACAATGAATTTACCTTCAGGAGCTACTAAGAGCACTCCCGCACCTGCCCCTTCAGAACATAAGGCACCATCGAAATACATTTTCCAAACTTTGGTATTACACAGATCTTCTATCAAATAACTTGTCTCTTCCTGCCTCATATCGAGTTCCTCTGGGTACCCATCCAAAACATCATCAAAAGACAAAATGCAATTCCCCAGATCTTGGTCTACAACGTAAATGGGAAAGTTATTTAGGTTTTGAGGGTCGCTGATTGTATATGCTAATATTGTTTCTCTATACAACCGAGTGAACTCACCACCGAACACAGGGATTGTGGCATATGTCATGTCCAACTATAGAGAACCCCCCAACTTGGATCCCCAAGATCTAGATAGCAGCATGCCATATTTGGGGGGAATATCTGCGATAACCACATCCATCAGGATGCTCTTGACCGGGACCTGAGCCAGGGTAACTACCAGATCTTTTATCATCCCCAGAAACTTAACCTTTATCGAATCGAAAGAGTACAGATTTCCATAAGGTCTTGTAATCTGGAGACCCAACTTGTCCATTATTATCTTGGGCATAACATTATGAGAAGCCCCTGAGTCTAACATACAATTATGTAGTAACTGATCATGTATATTCAGGGTGATATAAAAGGGAGCGACGCGGTCTTTGGACCCTTCGAAATGAGGACCAAAGGTGATGTTAGGTCTATCATATTCTAGGTTGATAACATCAGACTGACTTTCTCGGATAACATCAGACTGACCTTCTAGATCGTAGACACCCATCGTTTTGGCAATTTGCTTCCGATAAGCGGGATTTTTTGCTAATTCTACCAAAGGAATCGGTATTTTAATTTTGTTTAATTCATTTTCAAAATTGAAAGATGTGTTTACCTTGTCCGTTTCTTTGGTCGAGACTTCCGAATTTTTTCTTTCCGACTTACTTGTCTGGATCGCTTTATCACTCATGATCTTATTTGAAGACGTAACTTTATCTACTGGTTCGGTTTCTTGTGTTTGAGTTTCAACTTTTTTCACCTCGAACTCTTGAGTGCTTGTTACCTTGGTTTTCTTGCTGGGTAACAAGGTCTCTTCCGAAGGAGGTTCATAAACTTGACCTTTTTGAAGGATTTTCTTAGGTTGATTCATTGAGGTAGGCTTACTCTTAGATCTTAGATTATACTTTGGTTGAAACTCGGCCATTATCATCTCTGTTTCTGGTTGAGATACACAGGGATCAGTGTGATCACCTTCTTCATCCTCATTAGATGGTTGTGGGGTGTTCAATGATTTTTCATAGTCTTCACGAGTGAGATACGGCTGTGAATAGTCATCACCAAAATTCGCGACTTCATCTTCAGAATCTCCAAAATCTTGGAAGTCATTTGCTCCTATAAAATTTTCGTTCTTTAGTGGAGCTTGTATTTTTTGATCTTCGTTCTTTATTTGTTTCTGCTGATTTTGGGGATTTGGGTTTCTCCTGAAATCCCTTTTATTTGAAGAATCAGCCTTAGCCTGGTCCAACTCCATACTAGAAATTTTGTTGGACAGTTCTTTAATTACTCGGGCCATATCCTCTACTCTGTCATCAGTGTATCTATTTGACCCAGAAGGACCCGCTGGTTCCCTATAGCGTCTATTTTCATGGTTAACTGTTTCTACTTTAGCCTTTAATTTACCAGAAGCCATCATGTTTGATTCTATTTTGACAGCATCATCTTTCATTCTATTTAGGGTGGCTCCTCTTCTTTCTCTCAAAAGTAGTGGGAAATCCGGCTCGAAAGCTCCCGTGAAGGTTACTTTGGCTAAGGGTTCAGAGGGTTTAACTGCGGCTGGAATCTTATTATACAGTTTGTTGAATCTCAGAATGAATTCCATAACTGTTTCTGAGTTCTTTTTCTTTAGGGACCCAAACTTGGTAAGATAATATAAATGATCTTTTCGCTCTCCCCATTGTCTAAGAAAAGCATCTTCTAGAGAATCATAGGTTCGGATAGAAGCTGCAGGTAAGTTCTGAAACCAGGTTCAGACCTTTCCTTCAAAGGTTTAGACAAGGAGTCTGGAATAGACATCTTCATGTTCGATACCACAGATGTCTGCGAATTGATCGAAGAAGTTTATATGCTCAGCTGTGGTTAGATTCCCCCTCCCTAGTGAATTTAGGAAGATTTTTGATGTAGTTTTCAGGAAGATCATGAAGGGGAATGGGCAAAACCAAGGGAGCATATCTCGCTGCCACTTTTGTGAATACTCTAGGAGGAGGGACATTCCCTTGACCTCCACCACCTCCTTTGGCGGCTGCCATCGATATGGGTGTAGGAAATGAGTGTGTAACACACTCTTTGGAATCAGGTGAGACCGGAAAATCTGTCGAAGAAAAGATGGTATGTCAACTGTCGACGAACTTTCTAGAGGACCTTTACCCTTGTGTATGGATGGCAAAGTCGAATGAATCTCACTCCTAACTTTAGAGCAGTTTGACATCAGATCTTTGGTATCAAACAGAGGATCGCATGAAGTAGAAGTCTCTGAATGGTATTTAGTCTTGGAAAGTTGATTTTTTGTTTTTAAAAGTTTTTCGGGATCAGTAACAGGCGTAATCCGCTTTCCATATGGGTTTTGTCTGGTACTTTTTCTACCAGAATCCAGTTTACGTTTTAGTGGAGTCGCCAAGTGAAATATTGAAAAAGCCTTAAAAATGTGTGTACTCTATGTTCACTATCAAGGAGTAGCACTTTCAACGAAATAAATGTCGTTTTCCCAGGGAAAATATTTCGTAACTTCGCTACCCGGCAACGGTGCCAGAAAGATGTTGTTCCTGATTCTATACTAAGGCTTAAAAGTACAGTGTCAAGGCATCTGAAAGTAGGTGAAAGATGGGTAAAAGGGTAATGTTGACCTTCGGTATAGGAAACTAGGGGAGATTTCTACGTTCACGTCGTCTAGCTTCCAATTGTTCCTGAGTAGTTATATCTTGTTCAATGGTTGCCCATGAACGTTCGAGTTCCTCCCGGTTATTAGCAGTTTTCAAGATTATGTCAAAAAGGTTTAAAGCAATATGTGTTTGATTCGATAGTCCGGGTTCGATATTAGGCTGTGTTGCTGCAGGGACAGTCATGGAGTAACAGTAAGAGTAAAAAAGGATTTAAAGAGAGATTTAATTGCTGTCTTGATTTGGTCGAAATAAAGAGAATTTTACGTTGGAATAAAATAGAAATGCAAATTAAAGGCTCTTTCTCGTAACTGTATTATATTTTATATAAAGGTGTGATGTGAGAAAAAAACATTTAGCTGTATATAACGCAAGGTTCCTGTCACAGAGAAAACTCACACATAAACAGAAGAGGAAATTAGTAAGAAAATAACTGACATAGCAAAGAATATATGTGGAATTCTGAAAGTGCAGATTGGTCTTACACCCGCTGATAGCTGGTGCAGAGGAAAGACAATAAACAAATACAGAAAACCAGAATCCTTTTGTTATAGTAGTGGTCGTACTAAAGTATAACAAAGCATATCAATTATGAATAACGGAATGAAATGAAACACGAAATACAAAGAAACAAACTTGTAACATAGTCTTGTCGGAATCGAGAATCTCCAGATTTGCTTATATTAACTTCTCGAATGCAAAAAACTCTATTACAATCAACACAAAAAAGGTCCATCCTTTTCTATTTCGTTCTGTGATATATTTATACATATTTACAGATCAGTTAGACTCTATACGGTTACACAAATTCGGTTACAACCAAGAGGAGCGCAACTGCTCCCTTTCTCTTGCTCTATTTTCAATTTGTGCCAGGTGCTTGTCTTCGCGTGGATTCGGTGCAGGCAATACATTTTTCCACAAACTGAGATACGAGCTGCGAAGGTTCCGCTTGACAGCTGGCCTCGACGAAGTAACATTCTTGGGCTAACTGCTGCAACTTGTCCCCCATTTGTGCATCGAAGATGTCGAGGGCACTTAGTTGTGCGCTGGGTTGGATTAAGTGCTTGTTAACCTAAGCCATGTCCACTCTATCCATCTGAGAGATATCAGCCGAATCTCTTTCATTCTTCTCTTTCAGATCGAGTGAGATCTGTTCTACATTCATTTGCATTAATGTTTCTGCATTGCCTCCACTGTCCATACCCAACAACTCGCCATTTATAGCATTGAAGGCTTCTTCTAATGAATTGGTTACTTTTTGGGCTTGTTCCTGGCCTAGGGTAATATTATGCTCCCAATCTTTCAACAGAATTTTACCTCTATTTTGTTCTGAGATGGTGAGTCCGAGAGGCAATGCCAAAAATCTGTTGTTCGTGGCTATCACCGCCTCCTGAAAGGTGACCCGAGCTGCTTCTGCACTCCTTTCTTTGACAGTTAGGTTCTCAGAGATCCGATGCATCAACAGGCAATCCTCTCGAATCGTTCCCACTTTGTCTAGCAGACTTTGTTGTACAGAAGAGATCCTGCTCTGAATATCAATTGCTCGGGATTTAAACCCCTCGACATCGATCACCCTGCTTTCAGCGACCTCTAACTAAGCCTGCAGCTCTATGATCATAGTCCTCTGTTGACCTGCCTGTATCCGACCATCTCGGATCACTAGGTGTGCTTGCTCCAGTTTGGCTTTGAGCACTTATATTTCATTTTTGTCGGCCACTCTAGCCCGTTCCATTTCCATGCTGGCCTGACCTTTAGCATTCTCTGTGGCTGTAGCCAATCTAGCCTCGAGGGTCCTTATTAGACAATTTTTCCTTTTTAGTTGGTTATTCAGTTGCCCAACCGATAATTGATTTGCCGAAGTGTATGCCCCCAGGGTTCCATCAATTTCAGTGGCAAGTTGGTCACTTTTCTTGTTCTTGCCATCTGTCATGATTTTGTATTTTTTAACAGTGGCCTCTCCTTCTTAATAGAACTCTCATTTCACTACCGCTTTTCTCTTTTTGTCAAAAAAGAACTCGTTTGGAGGGAGTTCCTCTTCTTTGATAGGCCTCAGTTCTTCATCAAATATCCATCCCTCGCTAACATTTCCCTGTGTCGACTGCAAGGGTGTGACCGAGGTGATGGGCTCTCCTAGTTGCTTTGCCGACTCTTTTGGAGTATCAACAGGGTTCTTCTCCTTTGACGTACCTGGAGTTTCTTTTTCAGTCTCCGGTATCTGCTTCCTCGGTGGGTCTGGAGTTTTTTCTTCAGCCTCCGAATTCTGTTTTCTTGGTGGGTCCGGAGTCTTCTCTTTTGCTTCAAGATTGCTCGTTTTCTCCCCTTCCTGCTGTTGTCCAGGGTGAGACATTACGTCTGCAGAATCTTCAACGTCCTTCTGTTTTGTCTTGGCAATTGTTGAACCTCCCAGCACAGTGGGGAGACATCTTCATCTATGTTTCTGGAATTGTAATACAGATGCCATGTCTTCAGGTGCTAAAGATCGGATCCAAACTAGCACTTCCCCATAAGATCTCGCCCCTTAGAAAATGTCATCTGAGGGTGAAAATTCATGTTCAAACCTCTTCAACCCACAATTAGCTAAATGGTTGCTTACAATTTTATGAGGATCATGTTTTTTATATTCAATGGGGACCAAACTCAGGTCTTCCAAGGCTGCAGCCTCGGCTTTAGCATGCCTGAAATCCAATAAAGAATAAGAATTTAGACGAACAGGGAAAAACAACCATACCTTCTTCGAAGATGTTTTGATATCTTTACTCACCCCACCAATCATTGTTTGTCAGGCGATCTCACGAAAAGCAAGCTTGTCGAGGATGAAAAGTGGTAGTGCAAGCGGGGGAACAACAGCTCCGAACACTCTGAAATAGGAAAACTCTGCTTCTATGTACCAGTCTGCTATACCACGCAGATTCGCAGCAATGCTGTTCGAGATACAAGGTGGCGAACGACCAAAAATGGTGATGTGCAGGGGCACCATCACCCAGTTGAAAATTTCGTAAATAAATTTGTCCACTTTATTCTCCCACAATTTGTTGTGATACTCATGCACGTGCTTTTCTTGGGCTAGATTCCAAGCCCAGCTCATCAAAGGGAATGGTGTCATGGAACATACAGCGTCCATGATATACGTAGACATGAAAAATGAGGATGGTATCCCGCTTGCCTTCTGCTCCCGATATTCTGTGACCCTATTGGCCAAACTGTCTGAGAGCATATTTGCCCAATTAAATGAGCAACCTTCTGCAACCCGAAATATTAGAGGTACCCACGCAATGTAGAAATGCGAGGTGTCTTCTCTCCCAAATAGCCGACATGTCATCATGGCCACATATTTATACTGTGGCTCCAAAGAAGCGATAGAATATACGCCCTGGTCATTTGCTCTGAACTTCGTGGTGCACGAAACCCAATCTTTAATCAAACTAGGCATGGTTTTGTCATATTCAGTGCACTCCTTCTGTTTGAATCCCTCCAGGAATTCAGCATCATACGTGTATTCAGATGTTGTCGGGAGATTATACATGGTTTGGATGTGCTCCGGTCTAAAAGTCTCGACCGTGACCCGCTGGTCGTTCATGATAGTTCTGGTGGGTAAGTCTATGTGATCCAACACCCATCGGATCATATCATAATAGGGAAGAAACCATGGTCTGGTTGCTACCTTGTGCATTCCAGATTGAACGACAATCTTGTATTTAGTGTTCAAGTCGTCCTTTTCATTGTTGTCGGAGTCTGAATAATTCACCAACTCAGTTTGTAGAATATATGAAACAAACAACCAGCTAGGGACTGACTCAACACTCCGGGGAGAAGTGTCAGAGACATTATCTGAGCCTTTCCCTGCAACCTCGATATTCGCCTTTGCTGCTCTCCGTGCAACCATGGCTGAAACTTGCATTTTCGCTCTCCTTTGATAAAACTGTGTATACATGCAGAAAGTAGTTAACTCAGAAAATGGCGAGCTCTGCGTGCTTATGAAAAATGTTTTCATTATAATAAAATGAGACTCCTGTATATATTTGAAAATTCTGTACTCTTCAAAATAAGTCCGTCAAATCGCAATTAGAAACAAATTTATTGCGTAAAATCCGATCTTATTTATTCATGGATTCACCCTAATTCTTCATTAATGTCATCAATGTTTGGCGGTTTGATAGGCAGTCGGGGTAAGGAGAGCAAGTAGCTACCTCGGGAAATGTGCAAACCTCGATGCGCGAGACATATCTTGCATTATTTTAAATTTTCAAAACTTATCAATGTTAATAATTTTCTCGCCGTTCGCTGCATCGTGAATTTTCTTTTAACATTTTGAATCTTCAACTCGCGAGACTGCGAGGGCCGATGTTGGTTTAATTAACAGTAATCACAATTTGGAGCATCATTAATTTCATAATCATTTTATTCGCCATATCGTGACTCAGGACTTCGAAGACAAGTTTCTGGGAGGTTAGTACGCCGAATCGCGAAACTGCGAGATGGCGATAATTAAGACTAAATTAAGGGGAAGAAAAACTTAGATTAGGCAATTAATTAATCGTGCTATAATTACGTCACGACTTCTTGGGTCGAGGTTTTAAATTCCGTAACTTTCTAAAAGATAGTGCCGAGTGGCGAAACGCCGAGAATAGATTTAACCATGGTTAGCCCTTTTTCCTCTAATCCTTGACCAGGGTTAGCCCGAAAGAACCTCGTGTTCTCGGCTCTCGGAGCTGTCAACATAAAAATTTGAACTTGGCGAACACCGAGACGTGAAACCCCGACG
>JASDQU010500878.1:106873-117401 GCA_032191745.1 Picea mariana | reverse complement strand
TAGTGATTTGACTTTAGTTTTGGGTTGAGAGACTTGTTTGGAGAGGTTGTGTCACTTGGAGGGTTTGATCTCATCTATGGAGGATGCCATGGCATGATTCCGAGGTTTTTATTTGTATTTTGTTTTTTTCATTGATGTATTGCAGCTTCCATAGAAACCACTAGATTGTTGTATTCATATATTCATTCATAATAAAATACTCCATGATTCTCTTCTATTCCATGTGTATTTATATTCCTGCAATATGTTTGACAAAATATCTTTAGTATAATGAATGCAAAGTATTTGTAGAAAAATTACAACTAGGAACAATATAATTGCATAAAAGATCTTAATATCCTAGCCCAACCTAGCTGGGGATATTACAGAGGGTCACTACAAATGTCATAGAAATAATTCTAGGATGCAATTTATGGCATATCTAATTTTTTTATTCATGGACAAACACACAATGGATAGGCCATATAGAGGGATGGTAAGGCCAAGAATGAAAGCATATTACCTTGTATCGACTCAATCATAATGTTAGTAGGAGCGTCACTACTATTGTCGTAGAAATAATTCTATGATGCAATTTATGGCATATCTGATTTTTTTCATGCATACACACCCTTTTGGACATAAAGATAATGACATATATAAGGTTGCTTATACTTCCCTGTGTTGATGTTTGGGTAGCATCAGAAAGACATTCTATTAGATTAATAATTAATAATATGATTATTAATTATTAAACAATATTGTTAATTATAATATTATTAATGTAATAATATATTTATAATATAAAGTTTAAATATATATAATAAAGTATAAAKTATATTTATATTATATGTATAATATAATATAAAGTATAAATATATTTATTACCGAAGGGACRCATATCTTCATGGATGGTCACCATGGTCACYATATGTTCTTCATATATAGAACACTCRTCATYGTAATAAGATATTCATTCACATACAATATCATCTCTTATGAAAATTCAACATGGTATCATCTCTATGTACAACATATTTACTTTTTACTTCTACCTAAATTATAGAAAGAATTCCATAAAGTATGGTGGGCAGTAATATCTAGTAAAAGTGTCTAATTACCTAAATATGATAAATGCATTGCATATTTACTTCTACYTATATTTMTGAAAAGAATGGCATGAATTATGGAGGAATAATTTAACAAAGTCAAATACTATGTGGATGGATTATAACCAAATTAATCTTTGGGTAGTTACGGGAGGTATTATCCAACTATTTATAAGAAAGAAAATTTAATTTAATTTTCAAAGAGACRTGTATTTTTKGATCAATTTAATATTACTATAAAAAGACAGAACAATAGAYACRCATTTTTCTCTCACACACATGGGAAGTGATTTAAGGAAGAGACCAAAGTTTCTAAGTAGTTGAAATTTTCTGAGTGTAATTACTTAGTGATGTTCTAGAGTTTACTAAAGTAATGTCGTTGGAAGTAATGACCACTTGCGAAAAATTGTGCTTGTCTAATTTAACACTAAAAAATCAACATGGTTAACCATATGACATCGATTATATGATGAATGTGTGTTAGTAGAAGACGTATCATTTCGAGGGTCACTGTATATAGTTGTGCACACGATAATTTGATCTCCTCTAGGAGATGATTTTTGGTGTTCTTGTTTCTTGTTCTGGCCACGTCATGGGTAATATCTCTAAGAAGGATCCATAATGAAATTCATGGGAAGAAACATGAAGAAAGAATATCCAAACATAGAGTTGTGCACATCCATGTAATGCAGAAGAAGAGGAGGTCATCACATGCAGAGGGAGAAAATTACTCCGAAGACTATATAGCCTTAGAGGGAATGATGGATTCAAATGTTTTATGTGGAAAACTGTATAGTATCATGATGAAATGTTGTAGATATTAGAGAGCTACCAACCAGCCCTATATGCATGCTATGAAGTCACTATGGATTTCTTGTGATGTATAGATTCATGTGTCCGACAGTTAATGGTCATGAGCTCATGTGGATGACAACAATGTTAGAGTTTGTGTCGGATATAATACCTTCCTCATTAAGAGGGAGTGTTGAGATTTTATGTAATTTTGGAAGTTATTCTTAAGTGTTAATGTTTCAACATTGGATTGACATTCTCTTGATATTGGTCATGGTAATTTGACCAATGGACAATGGCCCTGACATAGTCTTATAAGGACATAAGACTCAAAGTGTGTGGCTGTCAACATCCGGAAGGACTGAAATTCTTCCCGTGGTACAAATGGAAACCTAATCAGGAAGAATGGTCCTTGTAGTCACATAACACTCTGTTAAGTATGTGACAACTACGGGACACTCAGTGTGCAGATTGAAGAAGGATTTATATGGATTAAAGTAGGCACCCACAACATGGTATCGAAGGATCGACAATTCTCTGATGAGCTTAGGATTTACAAAGAGCAGTGTAGATCCTAACCTTTACTTTAAGATTGTGGATGATAGTATGGTAATACTACTATTGTATGTGGGTGATCTATTTCTAACAAGTGTGGAAAAACTCATCTCATAGTGTAAGAGAAAAAATGGCTGTTGAGTTTGAGATGAAAGATCTCAGGATGATGCATTACTTTTTGGGTTTCGAGGTATGGCAGAGATAGGATGGGATATTTCTGAATCAAGGGAAGTATACAATAGAAATCCTAAAGAGCTTCATGATGTTGGATTGCAAGGAAATGACTACACCTATGGTATCAAATCTAAAGTTGTTGCAGGATACGATTTTAGAGACTGTGGATGTTACTTTATATAGGGAGATGGTGGGTTCATTGATGAACTTGACGAACACAAGACCACATATATGTTCTAATGTGAACACCCTTAGTCAATATATGGAGCATCCCAGGTAGTTTTATTTGGTCGCAACAAAACATGTGATGAGGTACCTTAAGGGTACATTGGATTATGGTCTTAGGTATGCGATGGACCATGAGTTCGAGTTATATGGATATTCAGATTTAGATTGGGCCAAAAATATTCCATATCAGAAGAGTACTTCATCATGTTTCTTTAGTACAGGCTCTGGTATGGTTTCATGGAGCAACAAGAAGAAGTTGTGTGTAACACTCAATACATCTAAGGGAGAGTATGTGGAAGCATTTGCAGCAAGTTGCAAAGCAGTGTGGCTTCAAAAATTGTTGAATACTGGATTGAATTTGACTTGTAGGTAAGACCTACAAGAAGAAGATGACGAGACTTGTTTTGGAGGACAAGTGATGAAGTCAGCAGGATGAAGATCCAATTGATATTCAGTGCTCGAGAGGGAGTCAGACAATCAGTTCCATAGGAAGCTGGGTACTACAGTAAGGAGTAGGAGTCTCCTCTGGATCCAAGAAGAAGTCATGTGTGGAACTCAGTACAAATGAATCTGGGTATGTGTTAGCATGTGCAACAAGTTGTGAAGCAGTGTGGCTTCAAAAATTACAGACTATTGGATTGAATTTGAATTGTAGGTAAGACCTACAAGAAAAGGATGACGAGACTTATTCTAGAGGAAAAGTAATGAATTCAACAGGTTTAATATTCAATTGATATTCAGTGCTTGAGAGGGAGCTAGATGATCAGTTCTAGAGGAATTTGGGTACTACAATAAGGAGTAAGAGGCTTTGTCGGATGTAGGAAGTAGTCATGTGTGGCGCTCAGTATGGCTAAGGTTGAGTATTTGGCAGCATGTGCAGTAGCAGTGTGGATTCGAGAACTATTGTCTGGGTTATTTGGTCTCAAACTAGAGGAAACCTACATTTGGTGTGACAACCAGAGCTGCATGAAGTCGTGAGAGAACCTCATGGTCTATGACATGTCGAATCATATTGATATCAGACATTACTATATGAGTTATATGGTGCAAAAGGGAGTACTGAGGATCCATTTTCATGACTACAAAGGATCAATTCATGGACGTGTTTACCAAGCCATTATCGAGGCTGAAGTTTGAGTACTTCAGGGACAATCTTGGTGTGGTCCTTCTTGAGAGGGATTTTTCTCATCCAGCATGAAAACGAGTTGGCACTGAGACATGTGGAACTCATCCAACATGAAAAAAAGTTGGCACTGAGTGTTCTCATCCAACATGAAAAAGGGTTGGCACTAAGATAGGTGGAACTCATCCAGCATGAAAAAACGTTGGCAGTGAGTGTTCTCATCCATCATGAAAAAGAGTTGGCAGTGAGTGTTCTCATCTAACATGAAAAAGAGTCGGCACTGATACATGTGGAACTCATCCAACATGAAAAAGGGTTGGCACCGAGACATGTGGAACTCATCCAACATGAAAAATGGTTGGCACTAAGTGTTCTCATCCAACAGGAAAAGGGGTTGGCACTAAGACAAGTGGAATTCATTCAGCATGAAAAAGGGGCGGAACTGAGTGTTCTCATCTAGCATGAAAAAGGAATGAAAAAGGGTTGGCACTAAGTTTTCTCATCTAGCATGAAAAAGGGATGGCATTGAGATAGGTGGAACTCATCAAGCATGAAAAAGGGTTGGCATTGAGTGTTCTCATCCAACATGAAAAAGGGTTGGCACTGAGACATGTGGAACCCATCTAGCATGAAAAAGGGTTGGAACTAAGTGTTCTCATTGTTATTGGATAAATCGGTGAATGCATACATAAAATGATCTCCCTAGATCCACCTGGATCTATAACAAAACAAGATAGTACACTACTCTTTCCTTAGATTTCAATTATCAAATGAGAAATGGATCTATAACATACCTTTTAAATATCGAATATATGACTTCACCAATGCAATCCAAGCTCTGTCGCGAGGCTTATGGAGAAATATTTGCAAAGGAACACAAGCCAAGGAAGAAAAGAATAACATATTCTATTTGATATGAAACTATGTATGTGATCAAGCAATCATACAATCTGAACAAATAACATTCATATAGGAAAGAAACATATATATGTATTAAAGAACATGGAAGAAAGATACAACCAGATGCCTTGATGTTGTTAGGTTCCTTCCAACAGTTCCTTGATTCCCACACACTTCAAATCCATGGATTCTGAGATTGTAGGTCTGATAACTACTCACAACCTATCTTGACAAAGCAAAGCTCAAAGCCAATATACAAGCTCCAAAAACTCCAAGCTACAAAACCCAAGCTCAATCCAACTTTCTCCATGAGAGCTCCTCTCCTTTTATAACCTAAAGAGGATAAGGTGAGGAGGTTAGGATGATCCCACTAAATCATGAAAGTGAGTAAGATACAAATCGTTCGGAGGCCACCTGACCATAAAATCTTCTCCTTCTAGAAGCATCGAGAAGATGCTCGTTTTCCCACGTACATGAATCACCACACCCTAGCTATAGTGCAGCCTATGAAAAATCCATATTCTAGCTTTAGAGCAAGATGCGGAAATCAGGCATCATCGCACCCAGTAGAAATCCTCCTTAATAGGGTTTTTACAATGGAAAATACAACTTATTCTCTTGGGAAAAGTTCTTATCCCTTCTTTCTTCAGGAATTCAGGCCACTAATCCTTCTAAAGACAAAGGATAGGTTTACATCATTAACAGTCATAAGGGATAAAGAAAATACTGTGTAATAGATATCCCCCCAAAGTATGAAGTTAGAACAAAGTGATAGCTGAAATACTTTGTCGATTGTGTGTAGGGAACAAGGAACACGTCGATCGGAAACCTGCCAAAAAACAAGGAATTACAGTACAACAATATATCATCACTGAGGTAGGCATTCCCATACTCATAATAAAAATGAATCAAAGCATAAACGATGACATGCGAAGATCCATGTCAAGTAGTACAGGTCATGGCCACCAAACATACACTGTGGATCCATGCCATTATGACTCAAATCTGAACATAGCCACCAAAAATACACTATGGATCTATGTGTTAAAGACTCAAATTTGAACATATCCATGAGACATGCAATGTGGATCTATGCAACAGTACACTAAAAATACTCTAACACAACCTGAATCTGATAGAAATGATCCAGGGTCTTCATCTCCACCACTCTATAGTACAAATCTAACTATGCGAATACATGTGTTGAAGTCGAACATGGTAGAAACCACTTGATTACTGGTCATCATTGTATATCGTTAACAAGTGTGAGAGAAATAATCATTAATGTCAATGGATCCCAAGGTACTCTAGTACAATCCAATGAATGAGAATTAATGAGCTGAAGTAGAACACTCAGTGGAATCTCCTAATCAAGGGTCAATAATGAAAACCCACTGTTGAAAGCGAGGAAAACTTCCATTGAGACATGCAAGTTCCAAGGTACCAATTGGTTTCTAAGTCTACTTCCTAGATAATGATTTGAAGTCAACAGGAAAATACTCGCCACGAGAGGGCTTTAATGTATCCCCCATCAATGACACGAAACGGGTAATAAGATTTGATGTAGATCAAACTAACCAGTAACTCAAGACTAACTCGGGGATGGCCAATGCAATAGAAGGCTTAAGGATTGCAAAAATGGCCGATGCAATAGAAGGATTTCCAGGTTGAAATTCTCTTTGAACATATTGATGACACGACAAATGTCTCAAAAAAAACTGAATCAACAACATGGATCACAGACCGATTTGTAATCTTATAAAGGAGTATGATCAAGAGACAAGTGGATTTTCCAACCTAGGCACAAAGTGAGTGAAAGGATGTCATGTTCAGAAGCAAATCTTCCATAGAATACATGTTTATATACATTTATTTCCCAATCCCCCCCGCCCCCCCCACCATTTTTGGTGAGTACCTCTTTATTTTTACACAAGCTTGAGGAGGATAACATATGCTTGAACTATAAACTCATCCTTCAGATGAGTCCTTTGGAGTATATTTAATGAACCCTAGGAAGGAGTGGTTTGATCCTATATGGGCCTTTCAATGTTTGTTTTATGAGTCCAAAGAAAGAAAAATCAGGGGTTTTTCATGTTTAGAGAGTCTGAAAATACTTAAAAAGAACTCTCTCAGTTCCTTTTTCGTAAATTAGTTCGATGAGACCAAAAAAGTGATAAACTATCGCCCATCAAATGTTTTCTTCAAATAATTTTACGAGCATGAAAAGAACAAGGTTGCTCGACAATATTTTCATTTTACGGAGCGTGAAAAGAGCTTAAAGGATACTCCAGGGGGGTTTCCTTTTTTGTATAATCTTTATGAGTCTAAAAAATTGATAAATGTATACTCAGTTACATTCTCATTGATTTAGAATCACGAGAAAGAAAAAATACCAAGCTCGATATTGTTTTCATTTTTACACAAGATTAAAACAAAACAAAACTATGCTTGAGATAGATTTTATTTTTACACAAGCTTAAAACTAGCCAAAACTATGCTTGGACCTAGTTTGATTTTTACACAAGATTGAACTAGAGGAAACTATGTTTAGGTGGTTTCATTTTTACACAAGCTTGAGCCAGATAAAACTATGTTTGTGACGTCCCAACAAAGAATCCAGGGATGGTTGGTGGGTAGCCCCCAACTTAAGAAGATAGCGGCTCAACTTTAGCATGAAGTCTAGAGGCTGGAAGAATTTTCCCCCAATCTTTGTCTCATACAACAACACAAGCGGGTGAAATGAAGCTTCAAATACTAGACAAAAGACTTGAATCAAACAAAGAGGGGGAAAATCTATTTCATTTTTTAACAAGCTTGACACAAAAAACAAGAACTATGCCCATAACCTCTGTTTCATTTTTTAACGAGGTCACGACAGAGAGGTAAAAAACTATCCTCGTAGCTGGTTTCATTTTCTAACAAGCTTGAAATCAGAAAATCATGATCAAGGCTAGTTTCATTTTTTAATGAGCTTGAAATCAGAAGACCATGCTCAATAGACTCCTCTTGATCATGGCTTCCAAGAGGAAACCAAGTCAAGGGACAAAACTCGGTCATGGCTTCCAAGAGATCTTCACTGGATGGAAGAGACACACTCTGGAAGGACACCATGTCGAGGGTCATGATAGGGTTAAGGAGATCAAGCTCTAAAACCCTGATCGAAGAGATCACCATGTCAACTATCGAATCTAAGTCATAAGAGACTGAGCTTATAGTGAGAGACTCATCTTCATTAGCAGTTGATGTCATGGGAGACAACGCCACATAATTAACATGTGGCGGGGGCAATACCGTCTGCATATAAGAACCATTTAGGGAGGTCATCCAGTCAGGACCGATGAATGAAAGCTAATCAATAATCACAATTCTTCCATTGTGAGGGAAATATATCACACAAAAAAGAGTGGACACAATAGCTTTCATGGCATAGACATAATCTCGCCCAAGGAGTAAAGTAAAATCCAAGGGGTGTTGGACTGCCATGACATCAATAAAGACAGTTTCCCCTCCCAAAGTTACGAGAAACTGAGGAAGGGTCCCTAAAGGTTGATCGGTTCTTCTGTTAAAATCTAACATATTTTGTGTAACCGGGGAGATTTGAGGACAACCCAAAGATTACCAAGAAATAGACGAAAAAATACTAACAGACGCACCTTCATCTATTAGTGTCTGAGGAACTTCCTGACCACAAACCTACACTGTAATATGGAAAGGAATGTGAGAGGGAAGATGAGGTCCAGTTAGCACACCCCAATTAAAAAGGATGTCGTCATTACTTGGAGGGGGTTTCACAGGAGAAGGAGGAGTATCCCCCATCACAGTAGATTATGTATCAATGAGAAAAACATGGGCAGCATTGGGTTTAATCTCAAGTGGGAGAGTAGGATCGACCGATGAAGAGATCATATCAACCACTTGGGTTTCATTCTCCAAGGGGAGAATGTGGTCGACAAGTGGAAATGGATCAACCACTTGGGTTTACCTCTCTGGTGGGTTAGTGAGATTGACCGAAGATGGGATTGGATCAACCACTTTGTCAACTAGTTCAACTAAGGACATGACCAAAGTGACTACATGATCAACCGAACTGACCGATGAAGGGACCAGATTGATCATTCCATCAACTATAGGTGGGTCGAGAGTGAGCTTCTGATAAGCAGCTCAAAGTTGAGGTTTTGAAATAATCATGTCTTCTAGTGATTTCGAGGTTTCATCCATGTTGTTCCTGAGTCTGCACTAAGGCTTAAAAATACAGTGTCAAGGCATCCGAAAGTAGGTGAAAGATGGGTAAAAGGGTAACCTTGACCTTCAGTATAGGAAACTAGGGGAGATTTCTACGTTCACGTCGTCTAGCTTCCAACTGTTCTTGAGTAGTTATATCTTGTTCAATGGCTGCCCATGAACATTCGAGTTCCTCTCGGTTATTAGCAATTTTCAGGATTATTTCAAAAAGGTTTAAAGAAATATGTGTTTGATTCGATAGTCCAGGTTCGATATTAGGCTGTGTCGCTGCAGGGACAGTCATGGAGTAATAGTAAGAATAAAAAAGGATTTAAAGAGAGATTTAATTGTTGTCTTGATTTGGTCGAAATAAAGAGAATTTTACATTGGAATAAAATAGAAATGCAAATTGAAGGCTCTTTCCCGTAACTGTATTATATTTTATATAAAGGTGTGATGTGAGAGAAAAACATTTAGCTGTATATAACGCAAGGTTCCTATCACAGAGAAAACTCACACATAAACAGAAGAGGAAATTAGTAAGAAAATAACTGACATAGCAAAGAATATACGTGGAATTCTGAAAGTGCAGATTGGTCTTACACCCGCTGATAGTTGGTGCAGAGGAAAGACAATAAACAAATACAGAAAACCAGAATCCTTTTGTTATAGTAGTGGTCGTACTAAAGTATAACAATTCATATCAATTATGAATAACGAAATGAAATGAAACATGAAATACAAAGAAAAAAACTTGTAACACTGTCTTGAAGGAATCGAGAATCTCCAGATTTGCTTATATTAACTTCTCGAATGCAAAAAACTCTATTACAATCGACACAAAAAAGGTCCAGCCTTTTCTATTTCATTCTGTGATATATTTATACATCTTTACAGATCAGTTAGACTCTATACGGTTACACAAATTCGGTTACAACCGAGAGGAGCGCAACTGCTCCCTTTCTCTTGCTCTATTTTCGATTTGTGCCAGGTGCTTGTTTTCGCGTGGATTCGGTGCAGGCGATACATTTTTCCACAAACTGAGATACAAGCTGCAAAGGTTCCGCTTGACAGCTGGCCTCGGCGAAGTAACATTCTCGGGCTAACTGCTGCAGCTTGTCCCCCATTTGTGCATCGACGATGTCGAGGGCACTTAGTTGTGCACTGGGTTGGATTAAGTGCTTGTTAACCTGAGCCATGTCGATTCTGTCCATCTGAGAGATATCAGCCGAATCTCTTTCATTCTTCTCTTTCAGATTGAGCGAGATCTGTTCTACATTCATTTGCATTAATGTTTCTGTGTCGCCTCCACTGTCCATACCCAACAGCTCGCCATCTATAGCATTGAAGGCTTCTTCTAATGAATTGGTTACTTTTTGGGCCTGTTCCTGGCCTAGGGTAATATTATGCTCCCAATCTTTCAACAGAATGTTACCTCTAGTTTGTT
>JASDQU010500878.1:46286-60194 GCA_032191745.1 Picea mariana | reverse complement strand
CATCCAAATGTTTCTTTGGAGTGAAGGAGGTAGAGTATTTGGGTCATATTGTATCTCATGAAGGTGTCAAGGTAGACCCTAACAAGATTAAGGCCATGATAGTCTGGACAATTCCCAAAACATTAAATAATCTTAGAGGATTTTTGGGTTTGACAGGTTACTACCACAAGTTTGTGCGACACTATGGAAGAATAACAGAACTTTTAATGACACAAACTAAGAAGGATGCATTTTCATGGATTCCAGAGGCAACTAAAGCTTTTGAACAACTTAAAGAGGTGATGTGTAAAGCTTCTGTCTTGACCACTCCAGACTTCACAAAAACCTTTATTATGGAATGCAATGCCTCAGGAAATGGAATTGGTGTTGTCCTAATGCAAGAAGGAAGGCCCTTGGCTTTTGAAAGTCGACCACTGAAGGGAAAGGACTTACACAAACCCATTTATGAGAAGGAAATGATGGAAATACTACATGCATTGAATAAATGGCATCCTTACCTAATAGGTAGGCACTTCAAGGTCAAAATATATCATGATATTCTTAAATACTTCTTGGAACAAAGCCTATCTTCAAAAGAGCAACAAAAATGGGTAACCAAGATATTGGGTTATGATTTTGAAATTGTCTATAAAAAAGGGAAGCAAAAAGTTGTGGCAGATGCACTCTTAAGGAAGGATGAAGATGTTGAGGCCTTTATCTATGCTATCTCGATCATCTAACCCGATTGGATAATAGAAGCAAGGAATGAATGGAAGAATGACAAAAAAGTGTGGACTCTCATTCAAAGGCTGTAGCAGAATTCCAGTACATTAGATACATTTACATGGAAGAATGATTCACTATGGTACAAACATCACTTATATTTATGTAAGAAATCCCAACTCAAACAAAAGGTACTATTGTAATTGCTCAACTCTCTAGTAGGAGGGCACTTGGGATTTTTAAAAACCTACCATAGGTTCAAGAAGGATTTTTTTTGGGATGGCCTTAAAAATGATGTTCAAAGGTTTGAGGAAGAACGTTTGGTTTGCCAACAAAATAAGGTGGAAACAATTAAGACCCCAGGTATTTTACAACCATTATCCATCCCAATTCAATGCTGGGAGGAGGTTTCCATGGATTTCGTCATAGGGTTACCAAAGTTTGAAGGAAACAGTGTCATCATGGTGATTATTGATAGACTAACCAAGTACACACACTTTTGTTCACTCTCGCATCCCTTCAAAGCTAGTACAGTTTCCACCACATTCATGGAGATAGTTCAAAAGCTACATGGCAGCCCAAAGATTATTATAAGTGACAGAGATCCCATCTTCACTGGACATTTTTGGACATAATTATTTTCTTGTTCGGGTACTCAATTGGTTCATAGTGCATCCTATCATCCTCAATCTAATGGACAAACCGATATAGTGAACAAATGTCTGGAAGGCTACCTTCGTTTCTTTGTCTCTGATAAACAAACACAATGGTTCAAATGGTTACCCTTGGCAGAATGGTGGTATAACACATCCTTTCATACTGCAAAAAAAATGACACCATTTATGGAACTCTAAGGATACCACCCTCCTTCCATCACTTCTTCTCTAAAATAAAAATCCAAGGTTCAAGCAGTGGAAGATCACATCGAGCATCAACAACAAGTTCTCCAAATATTAAATTACAACCTGACTATGGCACATAATCATATGAAACAACAAGCATAACAACATTGTAGTGAAAGAAGTTTTGAAGTAGTGGATTGGGTGTTTTTAAGACTACAACCATACAAACAGATGTCCCTCAAGCAATCTAAGAAGGATAATAAATTATCACCAAAGTACTATGGCCCTTATAAGGTGTTTCAAAAGATTGGTACTATGGCATACAAATTAGAGTTGTTTGCATCTTCACGAGTACACCTAGTTTTCCATTTTTCATGCTTAAAGAAGGTTATAGGTGACAAGATCCTAGTTCAAACTATATTTCTAGAACTTGAAGAGGAAGGAAAAATCATATTGGAGCCTGAATCCATCACTGACACAAGAATTCTCTAGTTGTGGAATAGATCCATTTCATAGTATTTCATTAAATGGAGGAAACTATCGGTTGAAGATTCCACCTGGGAAGATGCGTCTTTTATACAGAAGCATCCATAGTTACTCAAGCATTGTAGACAACACTTATCTCAAGCGGAGGGGCATGTTAAGCCCTAAATAGTGGCTCATTACCCCTTAATTGGGGCATATTATATTAGTAATGTTATTTAATTTATGTCAGCAATAGGCCATTAGTTGTAATTATACCTCTTAGTCTCCTATATATACCAAGGAGACATTTTCATTTTGAATCATCTTGTAATTGTACATTTATGTGGGTATAAGGAGGTTTCCCCCTTGAAGAGCCTTATTATCTAAATTTATCTCTTTTTCAAGGCATTGAGTATTTATTCTGAGGTTTTCCTATGCTATATTGATATTTGGTTCTTAACATTTCAAGCCTTGAGGACAAGGTTATTTTTAAGGGGGAGGACATGTTATGGACCTAACCTTCCTAACCCCTCACGTAGGTAGAATAATATATTTCCATGTAATAAAGGCCAATATTAATAATGTAATACCCCTAGGTCGAACCCCAATTGTAAATGTAAATGCAAATGTACTTAAGTTGGTGAGTTGTTTGATATCATTTTTGTATGCACCTTCTATGGTATAGTGCGCACATGTATTGCACACTAAAATGATGAAGTGTGCACATTCCGACATACCACACACAACAAACTTAAGTGCATGCGATTTTGAGGCCAGTGATCCTTTGTGTATATGTTTTGTTTTATATGCTGGTGAGCCAATTATTATAAGCTAGGAGGCTTATGTGTTGAATTAGGTCGGAGAGCCTAGATGTTGAAGGCCAATGAAACTATTTTTGTATATGTCTTATCATTAATATAATACATCGTTGTGTGTAGATCGAACATGATAAAAGATTATGGGGGAATAAATTCCACTAGTTAGCGAAAGGGGGGGAATAAAAGTTAAGGAGAAGGGGCTAAACTAGGGAGATTAAGCCAAAAAGGAATACTATATTAATATTCATTAAAGTATAAAGTATGGATAATTATTTTATCCTAATTTATAAGGATGGGGACAAGTGGGACAAAGTATCTCTGAACATGAGAAGTGTCAAGTTGGGAACATGCATACATATAGTTTGGACTTATTTCATTTTCCATTGATTTCATCATCATTCACTCACTCATTCAACTATCCTCTATACCTTTCTATTACTATCACTGTACCTCTACCCATACCCATACCCGTACCTGTACCTGGTGAGATTAGGAGTTGGATTGAAGAAGCGGGTTTTCATGCCCATGGGAGATTGAAGAGGCGGGTTGTCAGGCCCATGGGAGATTGAAGAGGTGGGTTGTCAAGCATGTGAGAAAATATTTCTATGTGAGAGAATTGTTGGGAATTGATTCCCGAAGGTGCTAGATTACATCTACAGGGATATGAGACTTCTTGTTCGACCTACTGCTAAAGCCCAGAAAGGAAGTGGGGAAACCGAAGGAATATTGAGGAGAGAAGGGGAACACTTCCTGCAGTGGGAAAGGAATGTGGGGAATGAGGGAGTGTAGGATATTAGTTTGATTTGGTACCTATGACAGAATCTTTCCTATTGTATGAGATACATCATCCTGGTTGGGAATCCCTTTACTCGGGTGGATTTTAGTCCTAACTTATGGGTGACCCACTATTGAGAGTGATGAGCAACATGGTATAAGGATGTGAGGTTCGTGGAAGGTCTGAACGCAGTTGGTGATATTTTTATCAAGATAAGTGTCGATGTTGTGTTAAATTACATGATGCTTTATTATGTATGCATTTATTTTTATGCTTTATTCATGTGTGTGTTGCATATGTATTTTTATTATTATTCTGTATGAATATGTGTATTTGAAGAATGCATTTGTCTATTTTAAGTTTCATATATAAAGTTCTGCAAGAGTTTTTATGTGTATATGTTTAATTTGTATACAGTTACGAAAATGTTTTGTGGCATAGCCCAATTGGATGCTGGGGATGTTACAATATGGTATCAGAGCTCCAATGTTCAATACTGAGCCTATATGGGCTGAGCAAGTTGAATTGAAGTGAAATTTCACAAATAATTGTTTTCAAAGTGGCCAAATTTCAAGTTACAGAGCGTTCATGCATAAAGAGTAATATGATGGAAATGAAATCTGAGTTCTATGCAAAAATGTGTTAGATCTCATACATAAAGACTAGAGTCTGGCCCTATTATATCAAAACATTACATCAAGTAGTCTATGCTCAACCATCCGAACCCAAAAATGTCCTTCTAATGCTACATTTGTAGTCTAAACAATGATTGCCAACATATAATTTGAGTTGGATCCTATAACATAGGATTGTCCCACTTAACACTGAAAATATTACATCTGTACAAGTGGAAAAAACAAACTACAAAAAATAGGGAAAATGTTGGCAACAACCCTAACACCATAATCTTTTCATAGTGAGGTTTCCCTTGAGCACACCTCCTTCGTTGCCATGTGTCCACTAGCTCCAATTGATCTCCAAGCATCTGTGCTAAGATCCACTAGCCACTTGGTGACCGTTGATTCTCTTAAAACCCATAAAAATAGGAATTGGCAACGAATCTTGAAGTGCTAACTGTATCAACAAGTTCGTAGAAGATTTTCTAGTGAATTTCGTAGCGAATTCTGTAGCGCCTACCTGTGTAGACCATTTTGCAGCCGATTCTATAGAGAGATTGCATGTTATATCTGGCTAGATCATTTCATAGTGACTTTGCAACTTCTGTATGTGTAAATCATTTCATAGCACATTCCGTAGAGAACTTGCAACTTTGTCTGTGTAGATCATTTCAGAGTGCCAGGCGCTACGAAATGTCATGTAGTTATATGTGTTGTGTAGTTTGAGCCAAAAATACCCAAAAACGTTAGAAAAATGTGTATAAGCCTATAGATGCCTCCTAAGTAGGTATAATCATGATACTTCCCACAAAAAATTCAAAATGCAAGGATGACCATCTTCAAAATTGAGATTCTTCAGCCACTCCATTTCATATCCTTAGTCTGGTACTTTGTATGGTTGTATCTTGAGCCAACACATTGAGATTTCTTTGAGCTAATGCATATTTGAAGGGTTGTAACTCCATCTTGAGCTTTCTGATTTGAGATTGTAAATATTTGTTCTTCATGTATAGATTTCTAAGCTTATGAAAGGGAAACTGATGGCTAAGAAGGAATAAATCTCTTCAGGAAAATAGATATGAAAGGAGGAAGCAATTGCTAAATTTTTAGGCTAACATTTTACCATCATTTGCAGGGTCATCACCACTTTGATCAGTAAGGCTCTTTAAATTTCCAAAGAAGACATACTTTAGACTTGAAATAACAATTAAAAATTTAAGGAAATCAGTTGATACAAGCTATGTGATCAAAGGATAACAATGATGTGTTTTATGCACAGGTTTGTAGCACTAGAACAGGGGATCAGTAGCATAATTCGTAGAATATTTCACAGTATAACAACAAAGGCCAAGAAGGAGATAGGCATAGTGGATTTGATAGGAAAAACTAGATCAATTGTGGTAAAAGAGGAAACAAATACCGTAGCTAATGAGAATTGGTGATAACAAAGGTTAAAGGGGTAGGTTGGTGATGTGGACCATCAATTCATAGCGCCCAGGAAGATAAACATAAGCACAAATTTAATATGATATTCAACATAGCTCATAAAACTCAAGGAGTACCTGTACACCGTGGCTTTACAATATATATGCCTCAGAGTGTCTGAAACTGCCTTCAACAACTCTAACCTTCAATTCCCCTATGCCAGCCAATTTGTAGAAGAATCTTCAGCTCTTGTCTGAACTTAGGAGTTTCTGCAGCGCCGAACTAGAAGAAAAATTCAAATCTTTGAGAAAACAGTTAGACAAGCTTAAATGACTAAATCCCAACTTATTTCCTTTAAATAATGGATGCTGAAATCAATGAGATCAGCTGACACAAGCCTCATAAATGAAATAATGGTAATGAGGGAGGATGTACTCAAGATGCACTATGAAATGTCCTGATAAGTTGGCAGCATACTAAAACAACTTGATTTGACCTTCTAACGAGTAGAGGGACAGAGTGGAGGTAGTGACATGTTAGACTAGTGGTGGCATAAGGGTGATGGTGATGGTTGTCTAATCGTGTGATGAGATGAAGATATAAACCAAAGGCATGGGCCAAAAGTATGAGCCAAGATTCAACCTTACATTTATTTTGTGCTAATACCTAACAAAACTATAAGAATAAAATCAAAAGTAAAGTTTAAACAAGACTAAGGATAAAAATTAAAAACCTAAGGATGAGACTGACCCATAACAACTTCATGTGATAACATTGGCTCCACAGGGGATGGAATGTTCCCTGTGATCTTCCAAGAACAAGAAACTTCAGTGTCTTATCCATTGGGATATGGAGTCATCTGGCCTCTGCAACCAATCCTTTGCAAACCTTCAAGATCTGATATTTACTTTCTGTCATATCCTGATATACTGAGAGAAATTCTACTTATTTATTGAAAACTGAAAACAAATTCTCAGATACTAAGCTTATTCATGCACACTCCTACTCTAATCAATTGTATGTTGCCGACTCAAGTAAAGTCATGTTTCCAATGTAACCATACAAGTAACTTCATGACCGAAAGAATCCCCTTTCTTCCATTGCTTATAAGATAATAACAAAAACATAACCGTAGCCATAAGAAATCCTTCAGGAAATCATTCTCACCCACAAGTGCTAGTGATATGATAAAATCTGAAAACTTTAGAGAATCTGAAAGATAAGAATCTATTAAGGTTTCCACTGGATCTTCAAAACTAAGATCACAATCTTACTGATTCAGAGAAAATGACGGCTTGTTGAGCCTCTAAATTTACATCCCCATTACCATATTATACTCCTCATTTATACCTTTTTGTCCTAATTAAGATTGGATAAATAACAAATAGCACTATCTCCAGTCACTTATAAGGTTATGAGGTAAATTATACTTGAATTCATGCATTTTCTGGTTTATTAAGATAGGAGATTAAATATTTCATGTACTAATGTTTAAATTTCCATATGTAGCCTTTCAACTTTGGATAAGTCCAACACTTCTATGTCAACCAAGCCATCCAGTACTTATGCACCAGATCACCCACTGTCTGAATCTGGTACCAAGAGAACCTTCTGTTCAGATCTGGTACCCACAGATCATTCACTATTGCGATCCGGTACCAACATCCACAGACTTTTTTAGTCTGGTACCAACCAATTGCATGTTGTTCAAATATAGTACTATCTACTGTATCTCACCTTTCATGATCTGGTACCAACACATGAAACAAAGTATGCCAAGTTTAGCTCTAGATCGTACCTAAGATAATTGTTGAATGTTTATTAGATCATCAAAGTTTCTAGCAAGACTATGTTAAGCTAGTTTGATTATTGCTTCATCCGCATACACTTCATTTCATGAGGATGAACCTTAAAATATGTAACCAAATGTAAATTTGACAATCGTTGATCTGCTAAATGTTTCACGTCCTTGTGTTTCATGAATGAGACTGTTAAATAGTCATGGAAAGGGTGGTGGGAGATATAGAGAGATAGCATAACACAACATGTGAAGTAGTGTTGCATATTGTAGAACATATATTGAGTTTGAAGTTCAATAGAAGAATGTCAATTATTCCCATGTCTTGATCATTTATGAATGAATGTGAGTTGATTTGTTAGCATAGTCTAATTTCATGTTTTGAGATATGAGTAAGAGTGATGTGTTGATTGAATATCAACTTACTGTAGACTCCAACCGCTGATCTGTTGAAGCGGCAAGGGCCCACCACCCAACTGAGATCAACCTTCTTGTATACTAGTGTTAGCATTTGATTTCAATAGTGCAATTGTTAGACTAGTTGTAGCTTGATTTCTCAATTTAGTTCATCGTCTCTGACAGTTTCATATGTTGGTAGCATAGTTCATAAAATTGCTTAAGATCTTTACTTACTTTGTTTTTGCATGTTCCCTATTTCTATTTTTATGAATTGGATTTCTTTTAGTGGACATAGACATTGGCAACAATTGTCAAATATATTTGGAAAAGAACTAGTGAAGTTCACAATAGATCATTGTGAGCCACAACATATCTTATATACTGGATATTGAACTATCCATGTTATGCCTTGATGATTGATGTGTGATTTCCTTTTCAGAGTGTGATTGCATAATTAAATTTATGGGTTAGATAATAGAGTTGATCTGTCAAAGGACTCCATCTCATACTTGCATGTGCGACAATGGAATAGATATCCTCTCTGTGAAAGACAACCAAAGTGTGTTTTAGTTTGACAATTGGTTTACTCCCAGCATGCATAATCTAGAATAGTTCTATACTCATGACATTAGAATTACCTCTCTTACTGGTGTCTAGTAACTCTGTTGATTACGAATAGAGGATTGATAATTAATGTGTGGATTATACTAATCATATAAGAAGCACAACATTTTGGCATCGTTGATGGGGAGTTGCAAACGGTAGGAAGTGATTTTAGCTTAGATTGTTTGCATAGTTTTTTGAATGATTTTAAGGGATACTTGAGGGACAAGGATAAAATGTTTAAGATGTGAGTGAAGAGACACGCGACCACTATAGTGGGGTTCTCCAAAGCCAGGTTTCCTTCTTACCTTCCAGTAGGATTTTAATTGAGTAAGTATCAAATTTTTATTTTATGGATAGATATAGAAATAATAAGGGTATATTTGTAAGCTCTAAAGACTTGAAAACAAACCCCCACACTAATTCAACTGACATTGGTGCAGGAAAAACTTCACCAGGAGGAATTTCAAGGGAAGCCAGTGAGGCTCCAGAAGAAGGACCTAGAACTCAAGAATCAGTATTGGGGAAGATAGAACATGAATCTGCTGAAGAAACTGAGCATTTAGAAGACACAGAAAATCTAGTTTCTAAACCATCTATCACTGGAGGAAGGATACCTAGTGAAATGGCAGAAAAAGAAGGAAACGAAAATGCAGCCATTGAGATTGAGATCTTTGGGTTTCCAATCTTGGATATTTCCAGAAACATCAATATGAAGAACATCCCACTTTCATTGTTGCCCACTTTTAGAGGTATGCCAATTGAACATCTAGATTTCTTTTTATTCGAGTTTGACATATTATGTAGAAGCTATAACTATTCATACGATACCCAAAAACTTAAGCTCTTTCCAGCCACATTAAAGGACTCAGCCTTGATATGGTTCATGATCTTAGGAGAAAATACAATTCTCTCATGGGATCATATGAAAGACACATTTTTACGAAAATATCAAGACTATTGTAAGGACAATGCTAAAAATGACATTTTCAAAATGCAGCAAACCGAAGATGAAAGACCTGAATACTACTTAGAAAGGTTCTTATACAACTATCTAAAATCAAAATTATTCACCACACACCCAGGTGTAGTAAGAACAATATTTTTGAAAGGTCTTAGAGATGACTGCATAGAAGTGTTAAATTTGTTAAGTTCGGGAGTTGTGCACCAAAATCCTTTTGCATAAATTATAGATTATTGTAGGAGATACTCAAGAGGACAAGCTAAAATAGGCAAAGGACCAAGAGATCCTTTTAGAAAAAATTTAAGACAAAAATCAGGGACTGTCACTAAAATTGAGTTAAGAAACTGTTGGGCCCCAACAACTCCCCCTAAATTTTTACAAAATTTAAAGGGCCCCCACTAGAATCTTGATAATTATAATGAGCTACAGAATCAACCTTTTCAAATAGTTCCATACCTTGGCTTGCTTTGAGACAAACTTAAGACATTCACTATAGGATGAGACATTTATTACAAGAGTATATGTCAAAAGTTAGAAACGAGCATAAAAATCTCAATTTAAACAAAAACGTTAATTTTTATCAAATGTTTACTTTCATTTAAATTATGATTATGTGTTCATTG
Source organism: Picea mariana (assembly GCA_032191745.1). Classification (NCBI taxonomy): domain Eukaryota; kingdom Viridiplantae; phylum Streptophyta; class Pinopsida; order Pinales; family Pinaceae; genus Picea; species Picea mariana. The sequence goes on along the minus strand of JASDQU010500878.1, from coordinate 50,163 downwards.
TTTTGCTCATTAGCAAGTTTGACTATTTTGAATAATGTGTTCAATACTTCATCAAATAATATCTTGGTTGGTTTCTCATTTTCATAAAATCATTTGGTGATATTAATTAATTAAATTCCTTTTTCATTTTGCATCTCATTTCAAAATAATAATAATCAAAGAATTATCTATCATTTGTTTGATTTTGTAAAAAACCAAAATTAATATTTTTTTTCCATTAACTTGAAGCTTTTAGATCATATTTGAAAACAAATTATAAACAATATTTGTTTATAAGTTATAGTTAGTTTAAATTCATTTTTTATTTTTCTAGATTTTGTTTTATTCACAATTTTTAGGTTATTAATTTAGGTTTCTTTTTCTTTCAAAGGTTTCTATTATCAGATATTTGATACGGATCTGATCATGGCTTTATTTTATTATCTAAATACATTCAAGATGATTGATCCAAAAATAATTTTGGATTTCTACAAATAATTTTATGAGCAACAACAGATAAAATTTGGAAAGGCATCAAGATCAGACAGACGATTTTGCAGAACTGATTGCAGCCAAACCGTGAGGAATTTGAAGAAACCGTTGAAAACCCAAAACCCAAATGGACTCATTTACCTTTCGCGTAAAGAATTTCCCAAAACAATGCACAATTTGAGAGATATTGATGTCCTTTTATGAGGAAAATTTCAGGTGGCGAAAATTAATAGTGACGCCCGGATTGTTCATTCATTGTATAAATATATGAGAAAGTTCAAAGCGTAGGGAGATCCAAGAATTGGAGAGGAGGATTTTTATCCTTTCTCTTTTGTATATTATATCTTTTGTAAACTTTTTATTTATTTTCAAATGGAGTAATGGATGGCTGGAATCTTTGGGAGAATGGACGAGTATTTTCAAAGAAGAATATGGAATTCGAGGTTTCTTAATGGCTTTTGTCTTGTGAGTAAAATGATTTTATTTTTATTATCATATATTAATATTCTTTGAATAATTGATTATGCATTGATTTAAATATCTTTAGTCTTTTTTATCAATACATGGTTAATTATTATCATTTATGTATTAATTTTCCAATCTTTGAAGTCTATTATCCAAAACATTTCTTCCAGGACTACAGAATCGACAAGTGATTCCAAAAACTTAATAGAACAACATATATGCATTTTGGCTTTAGCCTTTTATTTATAATGTTGTTATTTATGTTTTTTTTAATCATGTTACAGGTGCAGGTCTGATATCTTTAGATTAAATTATCTGTGATGTGTAGGAGGTTTATATTATAAATACCATCTATCATTTATTTCAATCAAAATATAATTGTTGTGATTATATCTTAGATTTAAATAATGAGATTTATCTTTGAGTTTTAAATTGAATGATAAAATGAATAGATTTCTTCCAGATTTATCTTGATGTAATCATGTATAATTATGAGATCACAGGTTTATGTTTTTGTTTCTGTTTCTGTCATTAAAACCTAAGCTGTCAATACATGCTCTGAATTTATTTAGAATAGTCACAAGGTTCATTGAAGATTTCTCTCTTGGACATGGCAGTTGGATGTTCACCACTCATGCAGATGCTTGGATACACCTCACTAATTCATTGACATGATAGCTTCTTTGTATTTTTCTGTCATTTACATATCATTGAAACTAGAATGTATGGTTTAGCTTTGACTATCCACATGTTCATGTTTCATTAAATTTTTTGCAAGATTCTTTAAATTTATAAAAGAAAAACAATAAATATTTTTATGTGCTTTCTTTATTTTCTTCCTAGAAGCAATCATTTTTCACATCGATTTTTGTAAGTTTCGATTAAAACTTGCATCTTGTAAATCATGTAAATAAACGAGACTTGTATATCTTCTACTTAAATACAACAACTATAGTTACATTTGAACATATGTACATATATATATTGTGTTTAGTAATTAGCTAGTTATTTCTCTCTTTTATTCGTTTCTTTTAGAATTCTTAAATTGGCTAACGGAGCCATTAAACTCGTCATAACGAGTTACACCAAACGACTTGGTTTATTTAGACAACCCTGGACCGGACTCATTCTTCCAATTGACAGATGGTCAATTTTGTCCGTCAACAAATGGCCCTAAAAGGAGGGTCAGACTAACAAGTTGGCCTTATAGGAGTCTTTGTTTCTAATTTAATTAATTTTCCATGGCTCCCCAAATCATTGTGTTGGAACATGCTTTCCACTTCTCATTACTTGATATTCCCAACAAGACAATCTCTCTCCTGTCCAAACTCACCTTTGATGGTGGGGGGAATGTATCTGTAAAAGACCATATTAACAAGTTTTGGTGTAAATGCATCAAGCATGATATTTCTGATTTAAAGGTTTTGTGCAGATTGTTTGCTTTTACTTTCAGGGGTCGGATTAAACATTGGTTTGAGTCTTTTCCAGCATATCACATTTTTTATTGGTTTCAGTTTGTAGATAAAGTTTTAGATGCTTTTGAAATCTATGATTACAATCAATTATGTGAAGAATTTTAGACTTTTCTAATCAATGGCGATTCATCTTCAAAAGGCTTTTTGACAAGAATCTATCATGTTCTTTGTAAATTTAATCTTGATGACATGTCATTTGTATTAAATCTCCTCTATGATGCTTGCATCCAGTCATATTCGATCGCAAATGATGAAGCAGATACAAATACTATCACTCAATTGCAAGAAGAATCATGTTCACAGGATGAGAGGGATCCATCCGAAAATGTTGAACAAGCGAGGGAGGTAGAATCTATTGAAAATGTTCTTACTGAAAATCAAATTGGTTTTTCCTTTGAATCATTGTATTTTCAGTCCTCGACCATCGTGGAAGAAGATTCGATGTTGGGTCAAGGTGAATGTCCTCATTCTCATAACTCTTTCTATAATCAGTACTTAAATTCAGTTATTGAAGAACACTTAGGTGATGAAAATGATCTTAAGCATTCTAACATTCCAATGAAATTGATTAGAGATGTAGATCTGCAATTGGAAGAAGAAAACTTAAACCCTCATCTACAAATCGTACCTTATAAACATGAAAGATCATATGTTTTCCATGAAAGTTTTGAATTATCTATCGTACAAGAGACAAATTTATATGACCATATTATGTTAAAGAATTTATCACCAAAATAGAGTGAAAGTTTTAAAGAAAATGAAGATGAATGTCTTGAGAATACCATTGTTAAATATCATAGCTCAAGATATTCTTTTCATGTGCTCATTTTTTATTCATTTTACTCTGTATATCCCAATCTCTTCTTAGATTCTGGTGGACTTGATACTTTACCCACAATATCTTACTATTTTCCATCACAATCAAATCTTTTCGATATTCCAAAATTTGGTGAAACTAATTCCAAACATAACACTTATCAAGTTGGATTTGATGCTCTTTCACTTTCATCACTCAAATGGAAAAAGGACATGCTGCAAGATGATTTTACACGATTTATTTTTGAAAAAGACAATGCACTCATCCTTATGGAAATCGAATATTCTACATTGCATATTCATTCTTTGATTAGTTCAAATTTTAATCTTTATGCCTTACATTTTGAAAAGATCAATCTCATCAAAGGAATCATTGAAATCAATAATCTAATTGATGTCATGAATCCTCTTATGATGTGTTCCCCATTGATATATCCATTTCTTCAAAATCATAGTTTGCATCATAATTTTTATGACAGGATCTTAGAATGGATTGAAGATTCGTATCTGAAAAATATTCATAATAAAGATAAAGTTGTGCTTGATTTGTTTTTACCTAAATATCTAGAAAGTAAGCATGACATGATTCTGTTAGATCCTTCGTGTGAAGAAATTAATGAACACTTGAAGAATTGTCAGGAGGATGGGGC
>JASDQU010500878.1:0-25113 GCA_032191745.1 Picea mariana | reverse complement strand
TTCTAGAAGTAGAACCTTCTAAGAAGTCCTCTTACATTTATTATATCTAACTATCATAGTGGGCCTTATTTAATAATATAGTGGACCTAGTCCACCTTACATTGAATGACCTCCACTATTATCACTATGGGCCCTCTGGGTCCCCCCACTACCTCTCTAGCTACCTTACACAAACCAACCCTATAGAAGGAAAGAATTCCCCTCATATTCCACCCACTTCTCAGTCTGCAGAAATATCCCAACAAGTTAATCTTCCACCCTACTCTACAATACCATTAGAGAAGAAACTTGAGCCACCCTTGCACAAAGATATAGAGGATGATTTAGGAAATGTATGTGTAAAAATACCTCTGCTGCAAGCCATTAGGGATATCCCCATATATGCCAAAATCATAAGGGATATTTGCCTTAAGAAACCAAGAAGGAAGAAGAAGGAACCTCCCCTTGTTTAGGTGGTAGGGTAATTATCGGAATTCATTTCTGAAATGCCATATAAATATAATGACCCTGGAAACCTAGTAGTCACTTTTGAAATTAATGGTATTTCCTTACCGAACACACTCATTGACACTATGCAAAAGCTCCATATCAACTAGTTAAGGCCAACCCAAAATATGATAGAGTTGGTAGATAAGTCAATCATTAGCCCTGCATGAAGTTTAGATGATGTCACAGTCACACTAGCTTCTTGGGAATATCCAATAGACTTTCTAGTCATCTAGTCTAAATCATCCTCCAAACAAACACACCCTATGGTTCTTGGCTACCCTTGGCTGGCCACAACATATGTCTTTATCAGTTGCCAGTCTGGCAAGATGACTATATCCAATGGCACACATAAACAAAAGCTTTTTCTCTTCCCTTCTGCTCAACCAGCATAAGAAATACTTGTTTGGATGGAAAAAACTTATGGAGAAGAAGATTGCATCAGACCCCTGTTAAAACTTGAAAAAATAAAAGGAATGCAAGAACAATCAGATGAACAAGTCTTAAGTTTATTTTTGGCTAATATGAACTACATTGAATATCCTAGGTCTTTTGCAAAATTGTCACATATTTTCAGTTCCGAATTTCAACAAACTTGGCATCTTGATATCACCTAATTATATACTTTATCACGAGCTTTTTCAAAGAAGGAAGACAGTACTGAACTTGTTGATATTATTCTGGGAAAATATTTATATATCAACTCCAGTTTGGAACCAGAACAAAAGACAAAAATAATTGAAATGCTCCAAAGACAATTTGATGCCTTTGCATGGGATTATGCAAACATGAAAGGAATTCACCCTAACACATGCACACATCATATCTACACTAATAACAAAATCAGAATAGTTAGACAGCCTTAGAGAAGGATGAATCCATCCCTCAAATATATTGTAAAGGAGGAATTTCAAAAACTTCTTCAAGCCAATCTCATATAAAGCATTTTAGGTAGTCAATGAGTGTCTCCACTTGTCATAGTTCCCAAGAAAAATGGTAAGTGGAGAATAAGTGTATACTTTAGGGAGTTGAACAAGGAAACCCATAGGGATTATTTTCCCTTACCATTTATAGATCAGGTGTTGGATACCTTATCTAGGAAGAAGTATTTCTCATTCCTAGATGGGTTTAGTGGTTATAACCAAATAGAAATAGATCCTGAAGATCAGGAAAAGACCACCTTCACCTACCCATGGGGAACCTATGCTTATAGGGTTCTTCCATTTGGACTTTGCAATGCCCCAACCACTTTCCAAAGGGATGTCCTAGACATTTTCTTTGACTTGACCAATAATTGCATGGAAATCTACATGGATGATTTTACAGTCCATGGAGATGACTTCCAGGAAGCTTTGACTAGTCTAGAAAAAGTCTCAATTAGGTGTAGGGAAACTAATCTTTCCCTAAGTAATGAAAATTCAAATATGATGCTCATTGAAGGTATTGTTTTGGGACATCACATTTATGGTTCTGGAATGAGAGTTGATCCTGGAAAAATTCATATTATCACACAAATAATAATATCGTCCTCACAAAAGGAAGTTCACAGTTTTTTAGGGCATGCTGGCTACTATAGAAGATTCATTCCGAATTTTACAATATTAGCTACCCCTTTATTCAAGTTATTATCTAAAGAAGCTGAATTTAATTGGAATGATGAATGCCAGGTATCTTTTGAGATTCTAAAACAAAAATTGTCAAGTACCCCTATATTAAGAGGACCAAATTGGTCCCTTCCTTTTCATATCTGTACCGATGCCTTAGACACAACCCTGGGGGCTGTTCTTGGACAAAGGGAAAATCAAATGTCTTATGCTATTTACTTTTTCAGTAAAAACCTTTCCCCAACAGAAGTTAATTATACGGTCACGGAAAAAGAATTGTTAGTTGTAGTCCATGCTATCAATAAATTTAAACACTATATTACAAGATATCAACATTTTGCACACACTAATCATTCAACCATCAAATTCTTAATGAACAAACCTGTAACAAATCCTAGAGTTACACGATGGATGTTATTATTACAAGAGATTAATATCAATATTATTTATTGACCTAGTAAGGATAATCTTGTGGCTGATTTCTTATCTAGAATGATTCATCTGGAAGATAATGCACCAGTAGATGATAACTTCCCTGATGAAAATTTGTCTGCTATTTCTATATTTACTCCTTGGTATGTAGATGTAGCTAACTATCTATTGACAGGGAAGATGACTCATAAATTGTCTCCTAGAGAAAAGCAAAAAGTAATTCAGCTAAGTGCAAAATATATGTGGCATGATGATTGTCTTTATAAAATAGGACCAGATTTGGTAATCAGAAGATGTGTAAGGAAATATGAGATCCATGATATTCTGCAAGCTTGCCATGATGGTCCTTGTGGAGGCCATTTTGATGACAAGAGGACCGCCTATAAAGTTTTATAATATGGTTATTATTGGCCTAATATTTTCAAGGATTCTAGAACTTATGCTTCCAATTGTAATGAATGCCAACGAATGGGTAAGCGTACTACACGAGACCAAATGCCACTTCAAGCCCAAGTAGTCATTGAACCTTTTGAAAAATGGGCATTAGATTTTGTAGGGCCCATAAATCCTACATCTAAAAAGAAAAATTACATACTTGTATTTACTGACTATGTGAATAAGTGGGTTGAAGAAAAATCTTTACTGGCTGCAAGTGAATAATCAGTGGTTGATTTCCTTTTTAATGACATTTTTACTAGATTTGGGGTACCTCGAGAAATTGTGACTGATCAGGGGACTCAATTTACCTCTAATATAGTCAAATCTGTTACAGAACAGTACCAAATCAAGCACAAGAAATCTACACCTTATCATCCACAGGAGAATGGGCAAGTAGAATCTACCAACGAATTCATTAAGTCCATTCTTCTAAAACAATACAACTACACTGCAAGGATTGGGCTGATAGATTACTAGAAACCTTATGGGCTTATAAAATCACATGGAGTAATACAACAAAACATACAAGTTATGAGTTGGTGTACGGGAAGCAGGTGCCTCTCCCCATAGAATTCCAGATCAAAACCTTTAGGACTATTGTACAAGTTGGGATGAACTTAGATGAAGCCCAACAACAAAGAATATTGTAGCTTAATGAGCTATATGAAATCAGGTAGGAATCACTTCAAAGAAACACCCTTATTTAAGAGTAGAGGATAAAATGGCCTGACAAGTATCTCAAAAAGAAAAATTTGCAACCAGGAGATTGGGCCTTGTTGTATGATAGTAGGTTTAAGAACTTCAAAGGTAAGTTAAATACTCGTTGGTTTGGACATTACGATATTGACACTGTCTATGATAATGGTTTAATTAGGATAAAGACAATTGACGAACATCATACACCCCTACTCGTGAATGGCCACCGGTTGAGAATTTATAACAAACCCCTGCCAAAAGAGGAATTTCTGATATGTGTGCTATAGAATTCAGATATGCAGGTGATCAGTAAGGAAGGATATCTTCCTACTTATCTACATTGATTGATTGATTGATTTTTAAAAATTTGTACATAGGTGTATGGGCTATGTTTCGTTAATAAACTGAAGGTAACAATGGATTTTTACCTCCTTTGTTTTACTTTCACATTTTATTTTTGTTAGTATATTTTTGTAAGTTATTTGATCTTTCACGAACTTTCTAAAACATCAGTTTTTAAGCATCAACAATACTATGTTCTGGTCCAGTACCAGAACTGTTGATCCAACACCAAAAAATCTATTCTGGTATGGTACCAGCAGTCCTGTACTGGTCCGATACCAGAAGACTTTCCTTATCCAGTACTATCAGGACATACCATCTAATTGACAAATAATGTTGTGCCTATTTCAAATATCTAATATGAAGTATGAAGCCTTGCAATAACCACTTAAGCTAGAACCAAGGAGTTGGCTGCAACATCAAATGGCATCTTTCATGAAGCAATAATTTCTTTTGGTTCTGTTGCTCGACATGGAAGTATTGTAATTTCTTTTGGTTTTGTTTCTTGACAAAGAAGAATTGTAATTTATTTTGGTTTTTTTTCTTAACAAGGAAGTATTTTAATTTATCTTGGTTCTGTTGCTTGACAACAAAGATATAATTTCTTTTTCCTATATTGTTTAAAGAACCATGCTTAATATAATTTAAAAGTTTAGAGGTTTCCTTCATCAAAAAGTCCATTACAAATAACATCAGTATTTCAACATGATTAAAGGGATTAAAAATATTAGCCTACAAGTAACTATTTCACCCTAACTAGACTTCAACAATAATCATTGGATTATCTTTACTAAAGAGTAGCATATGAGTATATGAACACTCTCTGTCATGGGCACACTAGGAAATTTTTATGGAAAAGGATGCATCAGTACCCTAAGGTAAATTTAGGTCATTCTCTTATGGACAAACTCATACAAACCATGCATATGGAATATTCTAAAGAAATAACATACATACATGAGTTTATTTTTCCTTCAAACAAATCTTTAAAGACATTCAAATAAGAGAGTATATCTCCTAACCCAATACCATCCCAGCCTGTAAAAGGGTTTTCAGACGAGCCTCCCCCTGTCACCTGTGCAAAAGAACTCTTTAACAAAATATAAAATAGATGACCATGGACAAGAAGCCTATGATAGAAAAAGGGTTTAAGAGACTAACCCACTGGGATACTGAACAAGTCCGTTGGCAGCAAATACTAGTTTGTGGTATGACTAGGCAAACCCATTAGGGTACTGAACAAGCTTGTTGGCAATGGGGCATTCTTCCTGTGGAAGGTATGTCTCTCACTAAATATCACAACTACCCCACTGGAGTACTAAATAGGCTTGCTGGCAGTGGGTTCTGGTTTGAGAAATGTCTCATTCATACTTGTTTGATTGGAAAATTCACTTTTGTCATTTAAAAAAATGAATACTACAAGCAAAATGTCACTGTTGACATTTATAATATACAAATTCCAAATTAACAAACAAAATGAATACTACAACAAAATGTCCATTTGAGAATTACCCTAGGTCAACTTTACCATGTCTGACATCTAAATCCTACATTACCTAAGAAGGAAACTTCTTAAGAGTGGGACCCTGACTAGGGAGTCTAATCTACTTATATTGTAAAATTTATCCATAACATCTAATGATAATAAATCTCTAAAGCATGTTAGGTTGGATCTTTTCTTATGGAAAAATACAAAAACCTCCCTTTTTTCATTGTTCAATGTTGTACTTGTCAATAAGTCATCAAAAGAAAGGAAATTTCATTTTAAACAACAAATAAGGCATGAGATCATATGCTATGTGATAGATTCACTTTTGGAATTTGATTTGGTTTCTCTTCTCTTATCAATTTTCTTTCATTGTGATACAGTGTGTCGGATATTTTTGCATAAGGATATGCAACACCTTTGGCATGGGGGAGGGTCAAAGAGCCCCTTTTCATGAATCTTTTCTAGACTCACATCAACATGTTCACCTTACAACCCTACAGAACTAGACACAAAGGAAGAAATTAAAAAACAAGCACAAAATAAAGAAGTTTCATGAAGTACATGAAATTCTAGTACTAATCCTCTAGAAAACTCCAGCCTAAAATATGGACTCTGATAATCTAAAAGATTCAAATACAAAGGCAGTCACATATGCTATGGGTATTGGTTATGCAATGGTAAAAGAAAAGGTAACATGGTATTGTTTATTTTCCTTTGCTTATAAAACTACAATAGGTATGAAATTGTATACTAGATCTTATGACCTTATTGTCAAAACCATGTGCTTAACTTTTTGTTACTTTCCTCATACCCATATGCTTAACCTTAATCAATTTCCTCACCACATAAACTCTTGAAAATATGTGGAGGAAAAAATCACATCAAATGTGTGAATATAGTTATGAACTGAAATGAGTATGCCCAGTAATGATGAACCATGACCTTAAACCAAGAATGTGCTTTACCCTTAGTAATCACGAATCTACCTCATATCATGTTGCATGATTCAACATCAAATTCCCCGCTTAAAGGTCCAATCTCCTATCCCAAAAAATAATGATGTTTTTTCTACCAAACATCCTGTTCCCATCATTATACTAACAAGCATTAGTGAAATGGCTTATCTAGGTGGTGAATCCATCCAAATGAGTCTCATCTCATCTTAAACTTCTTAAGAACATCTTTACTTAAACCCACCTTTCAAATTATCGACGACATCACTGTTTTTTCTGCCATTACTCATTTTTCCCCATTTTAGAGCCTACTCCTCTCTGTGATAGCCGGTACCAAACCCTTACGCTCACAGTTAACCAAACTCTTACGCTACAACCCAGTTTACACTCACATTTTATAAGGATGATTGTGAGTAGGCATGAACCGGTCTTCCAGATTTATAGGGATACCGAGGAATTCCATCTATCTAGAGATAATTTTGCTAGAGTGGGTTGTATTCCGTTTTTAGAAAAATTCACAAGTTTTCATGAGGGGGTATCTCATGCATTTATCCAAGGTTACGATGGAGATATTGTGCACATAGGAAACCTACAGCTAACAATCAATTAAGAAACTCTAAGGGAGGCCATGAGATTACCTAGCAAAGGAGCCAAGTATTTCAAAGGAGTAGGAATCAATAAGGAAATGTGCCAAAGATTTCTGAAAGAAGACCATCATCACCCTGATTGGAAAAAGGGAATTTCTAGAAACTATATCAAGGAGGAATATCATCCAATGCTTGTCAGCCTCCAACGATTCCTCACTTGTGAAGGAAACTATGTTGTAACTTTCCTATATCACCTTAGGGTTTTGTTGCAATTTGAAGGAGGTCCTAAAATTGACATTCCATACTTTTTATGGATGATCCTAAAAATATGGTGAGAGGTGTCAAATCCTCATCTAAAACTGAGAATACTAGTATGTATCATCAGGGTCTTATCAAAATGCTAGTTATACATGAAATCAGGAAGCAAGGGTTTAGTTGTAAAACCCTCATCACTCAAAACTTTTTCACAAAAAATGAACCTATAGAGGAAGCCTAGCCTTCTCTAGATGAAGATAAGGAACCTAAGAAGAAAAAGGGCAAGAAAGAAAAGATATATCAATCATCCTCCAAATAAGTGAGCCAAAAAGATAAAGCTAGGATGCAAAAAGACCGAAGAGCTCATAACTCTTCAAGTAAACAAGTAGGGCCCTCTTCCCCAGTTAATAAGACTTTTAAAAGTCAAGAATCAAAAGATAAATCCAAATTAGTAGAATATATCTCAATAGTAGAACTTGAGGAGAAGGGTCATAAGTCAAAACCCTTGAGAAAAGAGAAGAGTAGCTCAAAGAATAAAGGTGAAAAGTCTATAGAACAACCTCCTGTAACCATTCTACTGACACAAAAGAGGAAGCAAAAACTTGTTAGCACTTCTGAGAAGGAGAATCCATCACCCCCTTCTAAAAGAACCACAAGAAGCATGGAAAAGAAAGGAAAAACATTTTTCAGTCCTCTTACACATGAATACCCAATAGATTTTACCTCCTCTCCTTTGGACCTACCAGTCCAGGATGACATCCCTAGATTAACCAAGGAGCAAGTTACTTTTACTTTGTGTGGGATTAGAGAGGAATTGGAGGAAAGAGAACACATCCAGTCAGAAAAATTAATGGATTCAATGAGGACCTTAATAACAGGATAGATGAAGAAGAAGATTGAGGAGCTACAAAATCAAAAATAGGAACTAAAACAAGAGGTGAATGAATACCAGCTACTGGATAGGTATATCAAGAAGGAAAATGAGCAATTGAAGGAAACCAACCAAAAACTCCAAGATGACAATGACAAAACTTCTAATAATCTCAAAAAGTTACTAAGACTCTTACAGTACATTAGGGTCATAAAAAGGGAGCTGAAAGAAGAAGCCTCAGCTATCAACATCATTGATCCACATGAGTAAAGAGAATGGAGTCTCAAGTTTTGTAAAATTTTGAGTATGTTTCAGTTGCATGAGGACATGCAATGCTTTTGGCATGGGGGAATGTTGAGCCTCTAAATTGACATCCCCATTACCATATTATACTCCTCGTTTATACCTTTTTGGACAACTTAAGCTTGGATAAATGGCAAAGAACACTATCTCCATTCACTTATAAGGTCATGAGGTAAAGTATACTTGAATTCATGCATTTTTTGGTTTATTAAGCTAGGAGATTAAATATTTCATGTACTAATGTTTAAATTGCCATATGTAGCCTTTGAACTTTGGACAAGTCCAACACTTCTATGTCAACCAAGCCATTTGGTACTTATGCACTAGATCACCCATTATCTAATCTGAATACGGTACCAAGAGCACCTTCCATTCAGATCCAGTACCCACATATCATTCACTGTCGCTATCCGGTACCAACATACAAAGATTGTTTTAGTCCGGTACCAACCAATTGCATGTTGTTCAGATCCGGTACTATCTACTGTGTCTCACCTATCATGATCTGGTACCAACACAAGAAACAAAATATGCCAAGTTTAGCTCCATATCGTACCTAAGATAATTGTTGAATGTTTATTATATCATTAAAGTTTCTAGCTAGACTATGTTAAGCTAGTTTGATTATTGCTTCATCCTCATACACTTTGTGTCATGAGGATGAACCTTAAAATATGTAACCAAATGTATAAATTTGAAAATCGTTGATCTGCTAAAGATTTCACCTCCTTGTGTTTCATGACTGAGACTGTTACATAGTCATGGCAAGGGTGGTGGGAGATATAGAGAGATAGCATAACACAACATGTGAAGCAGTGTTGCATATTGTAGAACATATCTTGAGTTTGAAGTTCAATAGAAGAATCTCATTTATTCCCATGTCTTTATCATTTATGAATGAATGTGAGTTGAGTTGTTAGCATAGTCTAATTTTATGTTTTGATATATGAGTAAGATTGATGTGTTCATTGAAGATCAACTTACTCTAGACTCCAACCGCTGACCTGTTGAAGCGGCAAGGGCCCACCACCCAACAGAGGTCAACCTTCTTGTAGAATAGTGTTAGCATTTTATTTCAATAGTGTAATTGTTAGACTAGTTGTAGCTTGATTTCTCAATTTAGTTCATCGTCTCTGACAATTTCATATGTTAGTTGCATAGTTCATAAAATTGCTTAAGATCTTTACTTACTCTATTTTTGCATATGCTCTGTTTCTGTTTTTATGAATTTGATTTCTTTTAGCGGACATGGAAATTGCCAAAAATACTCAAATATATTTGCAAAGTAACTAGTGAAGTTCACAATAGATCATTGTGATCCACAACATATCTAATATATTGGCTATTGAACTACCCATGTTATGCCTTGATGATTGATGTGTGATTTCCTTTTCAAGGTGTGATTTCATAATTATCTTTCTCGGTCAGATAACAGAGTTGATCTGTTAAAGGACTCCATCTCATACTTGCGTGTGCCACAATGGAGTAGATAGCTTCTCTGTGAAAGACAACCAAAGTGTGTTTTAGTTTGACAGTTTGCATTATTCCAAACATGCATAATCTATAATATTTCTATACTCGTGACATTAGAATTACTTCTCTTACTGGTGTCTTGTAACTCTGTTGATTACGAATCCCATGTTGATAATTAATTTGTGCATTATACTAATCATATAAGCAACACAACATGGCTTAGGTATTCATTTCCCTTTTCTAAAAAATAGATGATCTCCTTGATCTTTCAAGAGAAATTCTTGATCATCAAGAAAGATGAAAAAGTGAGGACTGTTCACAATGTACAACAAGTTGAAACAATGGAGGACATGGGCATAAATGTACCAAGGATCCATGCAGTCCTAGACAACAATAAAGCATAGTATCAGTCACATATGATTGAAGTGGAAGGTATGATCAACAACCAAACCATTACTATTTTAATTTATTCAGGACCTAGTCATAGTTATATAGATCCTAAGATGGTGGAAAGTTTGCATTTTCCAAGAAACAAGCATGGAAATATTGGTTAGTGCAGTTGGCTACCAGAGATGAAAGAAAAGTTAATGAGATGGTTAATTCATGTCTTATGAACATGAATGGAGTGAACACCAGGGAATATTTGAACATCTTGCCTTTAGGTTCCTATGACTGTCTAATTGGGATGGATTGGTTGTACCAACATTATGCTATCCTAGACTGTCATAACAAGGCATTTAATTGCTTGGATGAGGAAGGGAACCTAAAGACAGTGCAGAGAATTCCTAGGGAAGTAACCATCAAAGAAATTTCAGCATTACAAATGAAGAAATGTTACAGAAAAGGTTGTCAAATATTTACAGCACATATGGAAGAGACACCTAAATATAAGGTGTCAAATATTGAATATCATGCAGTCCTAAAAGAGTTTGAAGATGTCCTTAAGGAAATACCAATATTACTCACTAAAAGAGACATTGATTTCCCCATAAATTTGATTCCTGGAGAAACTCCAATATCCAAGACTCCTTACAGGATGAGTACACTAGAATTGAAGGAGTTTCAAATGAAACTTGAAGAGCTCCTAAAGAAGGGGTATATATGATCCATAGGATCAATTTTTTTTCTCAAAAATAAAAGTTCTCAGAATCTCTTCAAAATAGACATGTGCATAGGTCTCGTCCTCACGAACCCAACACAACTTGAACATGCTCAAAAAAACATCGTATGAGCAAGATATCGTGTTATGTTCATTTTGCCAAACAAGAAAATTTTTGTTGATTGTACAGTCCATACAGTGATGATGTGGTAGGGTACAGAGCCACACATGGTAGGTGATGTGATATGGTCGTGCAGGTGATGTGGTATGGGATGATGTGGCATGGTCATGCATGCTATGTGGTAGACAGGTGGGATATTTAGGTGTTGACACGTGTCATTATTTTGGCAAGTGGTATTGTGCCATGTGGCCCAGTCGTGGGATGCCACGTGACACTCCTCCAATATATTAAAAGGTGTGTAGTATGTGGGGGTCGAACCCCCAACCTCAGGATAACACGTCAAATCTTTGGTAGGTCCGGGCTACCAGCCCACCCATGATGTTTCTTAACCCATATAGTTTGATTTAATTATTTGAATTAAAACTAATGTTTGGGAGACAAAGAAAAGGGTCGGGGCTAATCCCCAGCCCCCCGGTCTACACGACATCCATACGAACCTTTACATAACCAATGCACATGGATTCCCATTGGATTTTAGCCCCCATTCCATCACACCACTCCATAAGACCACCAGCACGAGAAATGTCCATTGTGCTTAGCCCCCGACGCATACAACTGTACCATGTAACCAGTGGCGCGCACAAATGTTTACACTTGGAGTTTATCCCAGAAGGCGAGGGTGTTAATCCATATGGCCACCCCACATGACCAAAGATGCGGATTTTGGGAACAGTTAAGCCACGAGGTATGATTTAAGCATGGGTACTTTGCCACATGGGGCCATACGACTGGGTTCTCCGCTGGGAAAAGGGGCTAGCACACAAACGGTCCTACAAGATTTCCCATTTTGTGGGAATCGTTGCGTGTGCTAGGTTTTAGTATGGAAAACAAACAAAGGATGAGTTATTATTACAATGTGTGCAATTTAGTAAGAAGGTACAACAATATCAAAGGAGAAAACTTCCAGGAGGTGTAACTTCTTCATTTTTTGGCTAACCCATGTGCAGAAAGAGCCCAGCGGGGGGTTTTGGGATGTTCTGGAGCCATTGGATCCATCGCCATTGGAGCCAACTATTTGGAATTTTGAGCACTGTAAAGCACTATTTTTTATCACTTTGAGAAAATAATATAAAATGTCCATTGGAAGCTGGACCAGGAGATGTAGCCCAAGAGAGGGGTGAACTCCTTTATCATTTATTGTGTTATGTGTTTACTGTTTGTTGTTAATTGATGGCTATTATTTCCATTTTAAGTGTGAAAACTCTTTAATTTATTTGTTAGTAACTTTATCCAATTACCCAAACACATACCATTTTTACACTTGCAATTTAAAAGAGACAAGTCTTCTTCATTTTCACATCTGTTGGAAACAAACCCATTTTAATTTTCATATCAGTTGGTATCAGAGAATGGGGTTTTGAAGACTTGATTGTTTTCAAGTGTTTTTTTTGTCTGATGCTTA
Source organism: Picea mariana (assembly GCA_032191745.1). Taxonomy (NCBI): domain Eukaryota; kingdom Viridiplantae; phylum Streptophyta; class Pinopsida; order Pinales; family Pinaceae; genus Picea; species Picea mariana. The sequence continues at coordinate 12,502 of JASDQU010500878.1, read as the reverse complement.
CAAGGTTGAAGATCACAAGAGGAGAAGGTCAACTTGTAGAGCCAAGTTATCAACTGTCAAGAAGGAGAACTATCAAATCACCTCAAGATTCAAGGAGATATTCACCGAGTATGGCTCATGAGGAGAGTCATGGAACTCTTACTTCAGAGGAGGAAACTTTTAGAAAATATTTCTATGATATTACTGAGGTGGTCAAATGTTTGTTTGAAGAAATAAATGCAAGATTGCAAGGTGAAAGCTCCAATCCTCCAAACGGAAATGGAGACACTAGTGATAAAACTCCAAAAGGAAATGGAGGGAAAGGTGATTCTCCACCTCCTTCACCTCCATCTTCCACCTCTTCCACCATTTCACAACCACCTCCAAATTCTCTAAAAGAACATGGTAAAACTCCTTTACTAAATCTTGATGTTAAGTTTGAATTGCCTATGTACAATGGAGAGGTAAATGATGATAAATTGGATAACTGGATTCGTCAGATTGAAGTGTATTATAGGATACAAAGAATCACAGATGATGAAACTAAGATTCGACTTGATTTTTTAAGATTGGATAGTGAAACACTCATTTGGTGGGAAGCCAAAACTCAAGAGGACATGAAGAAACATGGTAAAGTTTTATCCTATTGGAATGATTTTATTGTTGCAATTAAAAGGAAATTTTATCCATTAGCATACATGCAGAAAGCTATTATGGATTCACAAAACTTTAGGCAAGATAAAGGGAAATATGTGCAAAGATTCACTCAAGAATTTAGGAGAAGAGCTTTGGTTTTGGGTATAGTTTTGTCTTAAGAAAGTTTACTCAAATACATTGGAGGTTTGCATAGCTACTTGAGGCATACAATACTTATGTTTAACCCTTCAAATATAGATGAAGTTTGTGTACAAGAAACTCATTTAGAGGAAAGAGGAAGGAATGAACCTCAAGAGGGTAGCAAGAAGTCTTTTTATAATGGAGACAAGGGAAAAAGGAAGTTTTAAGGGAATGGAAAGAAAAATGCTCCAGTCAAGAAAGAGAGAGAAAAACTCTCATGTAAACATTGTTCAAATGATGGAAATGATGAAGACCATTGTTGAAAACTTCATCCAGAAAACAGACCCAAAAAGTCCAACAACAAAGAGAAACCAAACATTGCTGCAACTGTACAACAATATTTAGGATATGATTTAGAAGATGAAACAAAAAACACAGCCATGGGTTTTCAAGGTAAGAAGTATATTTCAAGTACTAGTTCTTCAAGTAGTAGTAGCCTTAATGGAACTCAACATGTAAAAAAAAGAATAGATATTTTCCACATAAGGGTAATTTCAAAACATACCAAGATAGATACTCTCTTTGATATGAGATCACAAGAAAACCTCATTTCTGAAGACATCGTCAAGAAATTGAATTTGGAAACTACTCCACATCCTAAACCTTTCCCTCTAGGATGGATATGTGACAAGCCAAATTGCATGTGACAAGAAGATGTAAAATTAGATTTTCTATCATTGCAAACTATATAGATGAGGTAGAGATTGATGTTATTCCATTGGATATTTGTGGTATTGTGATGGGAAACCCATACTTATATGATAGGAGAGCCATATTTCATCATCCGGAGAACAAATATCATTTGTTCAAAAATGGAATTAAGTACATTGTTAGAGAAAATACAAAGAAGATGAATTTGTCACTTACAAATGCTGGAAAAATGAAGAGAATAGTCAATGCTAGTAAGAGCCTTGTACTTTTGATGATTAAACCCAAACAAAATGATGAAGAAGAAGTTTTCCAGATGAAAAGTTAAAATGTGATGTATATGAGGTTGTTAACATAAATGTTGAGATGTTTCAGGCACCAAGGGGATTGCCTCCTAAAAGGGGTATCCAACATGAGATTCTATTGCAACAAGGAGGTCCTCTTCCAAACATTGACATGTGCAGGATATCAGTCATGGAAAATGTTGAAATCAGAAAACAAGACCAAGAGTTGCTTGACAAAGGGGTCATCAAACCAAGCACTTCACCATGCAGGTCACCAATTGGTTTGGTACCAGATAAATATGGTATATGGCATATGTGGGTAGATTTCAGATCCTTGAACAATACTACGAATATGATTGTTCAAGGAGACGCATGGAAGAAATATTTGAAAGAAAAGAAAGCTCCATTGCATGCCTTGACAAGCTATGTATTCCACTTGGTGATAAGGTATAAGAAAGACATTTATGACAAAGTTGTTGATAAGATTACTAGGCCTATTGATAATGCTTCAATTATTTTTAAGAATAATCTTATCATGCATGAGAGATATTTGGAACAATATGCTTTAGATCCTAATTTCAAAAATGTTTATGCAACTTTGTGTCATACTAACTAAGTTGAGGAATTGGATTCCTATGTGCATGGTAACTTTTGTATCTTGACAAGTTATATTTTTCACAGGGTGAAATAGTTAACATGATAAGGGAAGCACATTCTTCTCTTGTTGCTGGCCATTTTGGTGTAGGAAAGAAGTTCATTGAACAAGTTTAGTTTATGCATCAAACCGTTCAAGAATAGTTGGAAAAGAGTCAAGCCAAGTGAAAAGTAAGACATGGCAAGTTTTGTGTTGGTCTTAAAAGCATAGATCCAAGAAAGGCCAAGTGGATTGAGGTTGGAAAGGTGAGGGAACTATACCCTCATCTTCAGATTGACTAAAAGTAGTCTTTTGGAGGTCCAAAAGCTTCCCAATGGGGAGGTTTGATCTAGGGGATCAAATTTTTGCTCAAAAATCAAAGTGCTCGGAATCAATTCAAAACAGACATGTGCGTAGGCCTCGTACTCACGAACCCAACTCAACTTTAATGGGCTCAAATGGACATCGTATGAACAAGATATTGTGTTCTGTTCATTTTTCCTAACAGGAAAAATTTTGTTGATTGTACAGTCTATACAGTACTGACGTGGAAGGGTACAGACCCACATGTTGTAGGTGACGTCACATGGTCATACAGGTGATGTGGCATGGTTTTACAGGCTATGTGGTAGACATGTGTCATTATTTTGACAAGTGGTATGGTGCCATGTGGCACCCCTCTAGTATATTAAAAGGTGTGTAGTCTGTGGGTGTTGAACCCCCGACCTCCGGATGGAACATCAAATATTTGGAAGGGTCCGGCTACCAGCCCGCCCATGGTGTTTCTTAACCCGTATAGTTTGATTTAATTATTTGAATTAAAACTAATGTTCGGGTGGCAGAGAAAAGGGTCAGGGATAAGCCCCATCCCTTGGTCCATATGGAATCCATATGACCCTTTACATAACCAATGTGTGGGGATTCCCATTAGATTTTATCCCCCAATCCATCTCACCACTCCATAAGACCACCAACGTGGGAACTCTCCATTGTGCTTATCCCCCGACACATACAACAATACCAAGTAACCAATGGCACGCGCAAATGTTTACACTTGGAATTTACCCTGGAAGGCAAGGGTGTTAAGCCATATGGCCACCCCACATGACCAACGGTGTATATTTTGGGTGGAGTTAAGCCACGAGGGATATTTTAAGCGCTGGGACTTGGCCACATGGGCCCATACGACCAAGTTCTCCACTGGGAAAAGGGGCCAACGCAGAAATGGTCCTACAATTTCTCCCATTTTGTGGGAATCATTGTGTGTGCTGGGTTTTGGCATGGAAAACACACAGAGGCCGAGTTAGTCTGAAAGTGGGTGTAATCTGGCAAGCAGGTACAACAAGCTTGAAGGGGAAAACTTCCAGGAGGTGTAACTTCTTCATTTTTTGGCCAAACCAGGTGCATAAATAGCCCAACTAGGGGTTTTTGGATGTTCTGGAGCCATTGGATCCATCTATTTTGAATTTTGAGCATTGTAAAACACTGTTTTTATCACTTTGAGAAAATAATATAAAAGATCCATTGGAAGATGGACTAGGAGATGTAGTCGAAGAGAGGGGTGAACTCCTTTATCATTTGTTGTGTTATGTGTTTAATGTTGGCTATTAATTGTTGGTTGTTATGTGCATTTTAAGTGTGAAAAATATTTAGTTTATGTGTTAGTAACTTGATCCAATTACCCAAACACATACCATTTTTACACTTGCAATTTAAAAGAGACAAGTCTTCTTCATTTTTAGATTTGTTGGAAACAAAACCATTTTCAATTTCAGATCAATATACGCCCAAGTGTGTCACCTTCAGGTGCCCCAGTTTTACTTGTGAAGAAAAAGGATGGAACATTGAGACTTTTCATTGACTTTAGGCAATTGAACAAGGTAACTATGAAGAATAATTATCCTTTGCCAATGATCGATGACCTCTTTGATCAGTTGAAAGATGAAAAAATATTCTCCAAGATTGATCTTAGGTCAAGTTATCATCAAGTAAGAATTAAAGAAGAAGACATCAACAAGACTGCTTTCAGAACAAGGTATGGTTATTATGTGTTCACAGTGGTGCCATTTGGGTTATCAAATGCACTAGTTGTATTCATGTGTTTAATGAATGCTATTTTCATAGAATACTTAGATAATTTTTTCATTGTATTTTTAGATGACATTATTATATATTCTAAGTCAGACAAAGATCATGAACAAAACTTGAGGATGGTATTACAAGTATTAAGGGAGCATCAATTGTATACCAAATTGAGCAAGTGCTCATTTTATTAGAACAAATTCATTATTTGGGACATATCATTTCATAGGATGGGATAGCAGTGGATCCTGAGAAGATAGAAGCCATTAGAGGATGGTCAACGCCAAATAATGTGACATAGGTCATATCATTCATGGGCCTTGCAGACTATTATAGGAGATTTATTGAAGGATTCTCAAAGATTGCACACCCAATCTCTTCCTTGCAAAAGAAGGTTGCGAATTTTCAGTGGACATTGGATTGTGAAAAGGGTTTCCAACACTTGAAGCAATTATTAACAAGTTCTCTAATACTAAGGATTGCAGATCCAAATGAAGACTTCATTGTATGCACAGATGTATGTAAAGAAGAACTTGGTGGAGTCCTTAGTCAAAATGGGTTTGTTGTATGTTATGAATCAAGGAAGTTGAAGGAGCATGGAAGTCACTATGCCACTCATGAGTTGGAGTTGGCAGCCATAATGCATGCCTTGAGGAAGTGGAGGCACTACCTTATGGGGAAAAGGTTCCAGCTGAGGAAATACCATAATGGTTTGAAATATTTGTTTGATCAACAAACTCTAAATTCTAGGAAAAGTAGATGGTTAGAATTTCTCAGTGAATATGAATTTGATATAAAGCATATCAAAAGGAGAGAGGACAAGGTGGTTAATGCACTTAGCAAAAGGGTACATGAGTTTCATGCTACATCCATTAGCATGTACCAATCATATTTTAAAGACAAAATCATAGAGGCTGGAAAATTAGATTTGGAATACAAGGAATTAGTGGAAAAATTACAACAAGGTATTTTGCAACATAAAATTGAAGACTATAAGCTAGAAAATGAGGAAACTCTCATATACAGGAATATAATTTATGTACCAAATTCCCAGGAATTAAAAAATACGATATTGAGAGAAATGCATAATGTAACTTATGTTGGGAACCCTGGTTATCAAAAAACTATTGCAGCTGTCAAGAGACAATATTATTGGCCATGAATGAAGAAAGAAGTTGTTGATTTTATTTCCAAATGTTTGGAGTACAAAAGGTCAAGCGTGATCATAGAAACCCATCTAGTTTGATAGAACCATTACCCATTCCTAAGTGGAAATGGGAAATTGTAACAATGGATTTCATCACCACACTGCCCAGAACAAACAAGCAACATGATTCTATCATGGTACTGGTGGATAATCTTACTAAAGCTGCCCATTTTATTCTAGTAAAGCTCACTCAAAAGGAATTCAACATTGTTGATGTTTATATGAGAGAAATGGCTTGATTACATGGTATACCTAAGAAAATTGTGTCTGACAAAGATCCAAAATTTACCTCATATTTTTGGAAGGGTTTATTTAATGGATTTGAAACAAATTTGAATTTTAGTACAACTTATCATCCAGAATCAGATGGATAAAAAAAGAGGGTGAATCAAGTGATTGAGGTATGTTGAGGATGTATGTTTTGGATAAACCATCAAAATGGGAAGACTACCTACATTTAATAAAGTTTTCTTATAACAATGGGTACCGAAAATCTCTAAAGATGATCCCATTTGAGGCACTTTATGGAAGAAGGTGCAACACACCAGTAAGTTGGGATAACCCAACAGATAGAGCAGTGGTTGGGCCAGATTTACTCAGGAAAATGGAAGAGCAAGTGTTGAAAATAAAATAGAATTTAAAGGCTTCCCAAGACAGGAAGAAAAGTTATGCTGATAAGGGCATAACTCACAGGGAATTTAAAGCGGGGGACCATGTATTCTTGAAAGTGAAGGCCAATAGAAGTTCCCTAAAATCGGGAAATTGTTCAAAGTTGGAAGCTCACTATTGTGGTTCGTTTGAAACCCTATAGAGCATTAGGCCTATATCATACATGCTTGCCTTGCCTACATCAAGGACCATTCATAATGTATTTTATGTATCATTGATTAAGAAATATATACTTGATGCTAATCATGTTATTGATTGGAATGTGACCTAGGTGGAGCAAGAAGGTGCTTTCCAAGTGCATCTAGTACACATTCTGGACTATAAAGAAAACATCTCTGGAATCGAGCCATAGAGATTGTAAAGGTCCAATGGACCTGGTACAGTCCTAAGGATGCAACTTGGGAGCATGAATATGCTATGCAGACAGAATACCCGCATATTTTTGAGGATTTTTGAAATTTGGGTTGTATATGTGTATATATTGCATTGAGGACAATGCATAAATAAGGGGAGGGGAATGTAATACCCCTAGGTCGAACCCCAATTGTAAATGTAAATGAAAATTTACTTAATATGGTGAGTTGTTTGATATCATTTTTGTATGCACCTTCCATGGTATAGTGTGCACATGTGATGTGCACTAAAATGATGAAGTTTGAACATTCCAAGATACCACGTGCAACAAAATTAAGTGCGTACGATTTTGAGGCCAGGGATCATTTGTGTATATGTTGTGTTTTATAGGCTGGTGAGCCAGTTATTATAATCTAGGAGGATTATGTGTTGAATTAGGCCGAAGATCCTAGATGCTGAAGGCCAGTGAGCCTATTTTTGTATATGTCTTATCATTAATATAATACATGGTTGCATGTAGACCAACCACGATTAAAGAGTATGGGGGACTAAACTCCACTAGTTAGGGGAAGGGGAGGGATAAAAGTTAAGGATAAGGGGCTAATCTAGGGAGCTTAAACCAAAAAGGAANATTCCTTAAAGTATAAAGTATGGATAATTATTTTATCCTAAGTTCTAAGGATGGGGATAAGTGGGCCAAAGTAGCTCTCAACATGACAAGTGTCAAGTTGGGAACATGCATACAAATAGTTTGGACTTAGTTTAGTTTCCATTCATTCCATCATCATTCAATCACTCATTCAGTTGTCCTCTATACCTTTTTGTTTCTATCACTATACTTGTACCCATACCCATACCCGTATCAGTACCCGTACCTGTACCTAGTGATATTAGAAGAGGGACTGAAGAAGGAGGTTTCCAGGCCCGTGAAAAAATTTCTCTAGGTGAGAGAATTGTTGGGAATTGATTCCCAAAGGTGATATACTACGACTACATGGCTCTGAGACTTCTTGTCCGGCTTATTACTGAAGACCAGAAAAGAAGTGGAGTAGCCAAAGGACTGTTGAGAAGAGAAGGGGCACATTTCCTAGTGTGGGACAAGCATGTGGGGAATGAGGGGTTGTAGGTTGTTAGTTTGAGTTAGCACCTGTGACAAATTCTTTATTGTTGTCTGAGATACATCAGCTTGGTTAGGAATCCCTTTAACCAGGTGGAGTTTAGTCCCAGCTCGGGGGTGACCCACTACTGAGAGTGATGAGCAGCGTGGTCTAAGGGTGGAAGGTTCATGGAAGGTCTGCACATAGATGGTGATGTTTTTACCAAGATAAGTGTCCATGTTGTGTTAAATTACATGATGAATTATTATGTATGTGTTTATTTTTATGGGTTATTCCTATGTGTGTTGCATGTGTATTTTTATTATTATTTTGTATGAATCTGTGCATTTGCAGAATTTATTTGTCTTTTTTAAGTTATATATATAAAGTTTCACAAGAGTTTGTGTGTGTATATGTTTAATTTGTATACAGTTTCAAAATTTGTTTTGTGGCATAGCCTAGTTGGACACTGGGGATGTTACAAATAAGGCCTATTAATAAGGAAGAATAAGTCAAATGTAAGAAGACCTAATAAAATATTCCACTTCTAGAAGGATCTTCCTCTATATTGTTCTTTTGGATAGACATATTTAGTATAAATAGGAGTAGAGGGTATGAGAAGTTTGGTATTGGATATTATTTTAATAGATCGTTTCTCTGCTGGAGGTTTCCCCCTCGAAGAGGCAAGTGAACATTTCTATCATTAATCAATGTGCTCTTTCTGATTTGATTCTTGTATTATTTTGGTATTGTTCTTGTTATCTCTCCAAGAGTCACCCCTAGACTACAAATGGGAGTAATATTGGTAACATACAACTTGACTTATATTGAGTTTTAAAATTTGGTTTTAATGAGTAGAATTCTCAATAAAGGGTTTAAATCAAGGATCAACAAAACTCGAACATAAAGGATAAGAAAATAGAGATCATTGCAGATGAACGATGAATCTTTTGGAAATGGATTCATGAACACTATCCTCATCGAAGGTATTTAAGCTACTTATCATACAACAAAATCATATGTTGATAGATGGAAGAATAAAGAAGGAAAACCAAAGATAGAATGTTCACTAAACATAGATCCTCTCAGTTTAATGAATCAAAAAATACTTGAATATAAACAATGACTAATGGGAAAAATACAACAGATCCTCCACTGCTTAAGAATCCATAAACCATTGACAAATTTTGAACCCGAAAGCTGTGATATATTCAAATAAGAAGACACATAAAACACAAAATTACACTCTGAAAATTATAGCTCTCATCATTCTTCAATAGCAGTAATGAATACAACCAAATTCCCCTCTGTCTTACAAACTGATTTCTACAGACCTCTTTTCTTCTAAATCCCTCTCGGGTATTTTTAAAAAACTGGGCCTCCTCTTCTTGAAAATTTTAGCATATATGCCCAAAAAAACTCCCAAACTTTTACAAATTTTAATAAAAATAGTAAATGAGAAACACTCCTTCCAAAAAAAATGGATCCTGGCCAAGTGTCTCGGGTTGCTAGAACTACATGATTCGATTCTCTTTCTGTTTTCGAATCCTTATCTTGGAAATTGGAGTCTAGTTTCCATTTGTCTCTAACGGATACTGAAATCACTTATTTGTTCCTTGAAGTCTGGGATGCCCCTCAACTATCTCCTCAAAATCTGAGATGTTCATTGATTGACCTGTGATCTGAGCACATCTCCATTGGCTAGGTGTTCCTCTACCTTTCAACAAAACTGGTAGTAGTAGTCATAACCTTACTTTCCCAATTGTCGATTGTATGTTCCTCCAAAACCTCGAGATCAAGAGTTCACAGTGCCTGGCATTGCGAAATGGTTGATACAGGATGGCGTTTCCATCTATAAATTTGATGCTGACAAATGAGATCCTCTCATTCTAGAAACTTCATAGCTAGTTATCTCAGTGAATCCATGGAGACCTTGCAGAGGGCCTTTACAAAATCAACTATTTCCTCACTATTTAACCTTTGGCTATGTGTGAATACATGATTGATTTCAAAACTTCCAACTTTTTTAAGAATGTTCAAGTTTGAAAACAAATGTGCATCTACTCTATAGGTATTATTCCTGAAGCATAACCTCCAACACCAACACTGTCATACGAACCCTGTCGAGCTGCTTGATGAATAGCTTGATGGAATTATGGCTTTTCAATTATGCAACCCTACAAACCACAAAGAATACCAAACTGCTGACAAAATAATGCTGGAGAAAAATGCATAAACTCCCAGGGCACAAAACACTGCATCATGAAATAATGATCACTACAATGTATGGCAAAGTGCATGTTCATTGTCTCATCCTCATGTAACTATGTGGTGCATTTTCTCTTGTATTGATGCTTGGTGTTCAGGATATGGACACCTTGGAGAGCATCTGACTCCAAATTCATTTCTCCAATGGTTGCTTCCCTGTATATACTATACATTAGAAATCAACAGTTTGCAACAACTGTACAAGAGGAGGAATGATGTTTTCATCAATCACAACATGTATTTGATATTTGTTTCTTCCATTTATGTTTGAGATGTTCTACAATGCTTCCTTATTGATACTTTGCTTACGATTATGGGTAAACAGTGCCAAGAGGCAGGGAAGTGATTGATGGTGGATAATGTATTGAGTCTGTACATCATCACCATTCACAATATGGACCATAATATGGAGAGCATGGATAAGAACATATGGGTATGGATGTAGCAAAAGATCCACCAGTCTTCAACAGACACCAACCTCAATCACATCCTGAATTGTATCATTTGTTCCATCAAAAAGATAAGACACAACCCAACAAGCATATGTTAAGACTTCTTCATCATTCTAATTTCAAAATCATATAAGAAGAGATTCATTCGGGCTTGGTATTTTCAACGAGATCTTTTTTCTGTGATGGCAGGCCAAATCCAATGATTCTTGGCATCTGTGTGTTTAATATTTTGACATTTGGCCTTCAATTTCATATCTAGATATTTCATGGCATTTCATACTTTAATTCCTGGTGGACTATGATAATTTACAGAAATGACAAAAAATCCCTTCTTGGCACTTAGAACCATTCCTTTAACACCTAGCAAGTGTGAAATTTGAAATTTTTTGTGGCATGTTGTTCGAACATTTAGAATTTAGTGCCTTGGAGGATAAACAACGTTGCATCTTCATATTTTGAGTTGTGGGATATATACCACATTTGTTGGGTGAAAAAATTCGTAGGCGAATCTATGTGACCATATTCCCACTTTAGTGCGACGCGTTGAGCACAGTGGCGCCCCCTGGTCGACTCCTCCTCCATGTGGCTTGGTTCTTTGGGCGTTTGGTCTCGACTTTGGGTGCTTATATTGATAGATCGTTGTTATAACCCTAAATTGCACCACACATGCTTACCTGGCATCAGGCCAATTCATATCCCTTATTTTCCAAAACTCTAATGAACAACTCTTTGAAAATTCTCTTGTGTCAAGGCCCACGCGCCCTAACCCATTACTGCACACATGTGCATGCTGGCTGAATCACAACAGCCCGCATGTACCTAACAAAGCACGAAAAAAGGAAAGTTGCCAACAAAACAAAAAACTATGGGCCAGTTAACTGAAACTCCCGACCATGCATGGCCGAGGGTTCATCCAAAACCCTAGATCCTTCTAGCCTATAAAAGAAGGGGTAGGGGTGCCATTTGAAGGAGGAAAAAATATAGTGAAGAAACTTTTCTCATTTACGTAATCCATTGTCCCAACCCTTTAGCCTTTCCTCATGCCAAAGGAGATTTAACACAAAGCAGTTGAAGGGCAGAAGAAGAGTAGCCCAGGATCAGGTTCAAGGAGTGGTGGCCGGTCTCAGATTTTTTGTAAGTTGATTCACTCTCAGTAATAAAAAGAATAATTTTCCCATCCCAATGCATGAATTGTCTATGGCTTGATTGATTTATGCTTTATTCCTAACCCTTGAGTATAGAAGTAGCATGCATGCATAGTTGTTGTTTGTCTTGAGTGCAGGTCATCTGTGGAAGGAGCAGCACAAGCAAGTAATCGAAGAGCAATGGAGGATCTACATCGAATGCCGGTAATAAGGTGGGTGTTCCTTTTCCATGCATTTACTGTGAAAAAGGGGTTTAAATCTTGGGTTGTAGGTAAAAAAGTAGTTTCTATTCGGTCAAAATCTGCATGCAAGTCTGACCCTAGTTTGCTAGTCCGTAGGGTGTTTTTCCCAACAACAGAATTGGTGACCATACTGGGGAAAATACTCTTTAGGGTTTCTGGATTTATCTAAGTTTTTGGGTAGTTTAAAGATTAGGTTTTATGTTTTTTCTTTGTCTGTCTTTTTCTCTAAGGTCTGAGCTAGCAGGGAGTCTGGTTTTCCATACCATCTTTCCCTGACTTTTGCCTGACTGTATTTTTCAGGACACACAGAGGTACACGCAGCCTGCAAAAGGCCTGCACGCATGTACCCGCACCCTATCCTCTGACAGCCAACGTGTGAACGCTAGCTGTAGAGATAGCAGTAGCGTGTAGGAGTTCAAAGAACCTTAGAGGCAGTCCTCCTCTTCCCTGTCAGAATTACACATTCTCAGGGGGTTTTCTGGAATCCTGTCTGAGTCTTGCTGGTTCACAGTCCTATCTCAGATTTCTTTTTTCACCTTATTATTCCTTTCATTATTTGTCTTTTCTATTAGAAAGAGCATCCAAGCCTTCAAGGGACCCTGGT
>JASDQU010500877.1:950-20637 GCA_032191745.1 Picea mariana | reverse complement strand
ATTGGATCAAGAGGAAACATGGCAAGTGATTGGAATTTCGCTAACTTGCAAATCATGAAAGTCAAAGACAGTGTTGCATGAACTTGTGAAATGAAAAATCGCTATATGATCTGGACCATTGGATCATGGAGGGTTGTGGACCATCAATCCAAAGTAAGAGGATATCAAGAAATCAAATATCGAGAAATCATGAAAGGAAGAAGGGAGGTGAGTAGTCCTCCAAACTCATGAAATGAGAAATCCCGATAAGCTCTAGGCTGTCAGATCACAAAGGTATGAGGATCGTTAGATCTGGGAGAAGCTACATGGCGGTTAGTTGTGAATTCCTTCGAAACTCTAAACTCGAATAATTTGGAGTGACAACAACTCAAGGATCCCGAACTCACGAAATCCAAAATATCGAAGATATAGTTGTCGGTTGGAAGGCGGGCACATGGCACAAGATTAACAAAGTTGAGGAAGGACGACACATTGACATACCATGTTAGAGAACCTCATTAGCAAGGAAGCATGGAATACCACATCAACATGTATACATGGCATAACCACAAAATGACAAGTGTCAAAGAGGAAATTGGCTCATGACCATGTCAATAGGTGACGTAAGCAAAGCTACGTCACTTCGGGAGAATTGAATCGAGAGTTTTGGAATGTAGTAAGTCATGAAAACTCCGAAGGGAAAAGGTGTTGAAATTATGGTGGCCATTCATCTCAATGAATGATTAAATCATGGCCGTCAAATTTTGCATTAAAAGTATGAGTGCAAGGTTAAAGTGGACTGTTGATGTATCTTTGTGATATAAACGTGAATCATCTGATTGTATCGGTGATATGATAATCGAGAATTTGGCAATGTAGTAAGTCATGAAGACCTGATGGGAAAAACGTTGAAACTCCGTTAGACGTCCATCCCATCAGAGATTGAATCATGACCGTTAATTTAATAAACTTCTCGTTTGGTCTAATTGCCTAAGTGCGAGGTTACCGCCATTGGTCATATGGTAAAAAGGTTTAAAGGGACAAAATGTATGTCGCTTAGTTGGTGAGCTTGTGGTTCTATGACGTTGGTCATATGCTATAATATTTTTACCATACATTGCTATAGTTCGTAAATCCCATGGTCTTGTGGCATGGTCATATGTGATGGTTTGAAGGAAGCACCTTCATGAAATTCGATCTCTGTAAATATAACATAGATTAGGGATCGAGTTTAAAGGATTAAATTGATCCATTATTGTGATCAATTTATGGAAAGCCTTCACAGTAAAATAAATAAACAATAATTAAGATTGATTAATCAAAGAGGCGCGATGGTCGAAGAAAAAACTGATTCAGAGTCATGATTAAAAGAGAATAAATCATGAAAATATGAATAAAGAATAAAAATAAAATTTCTATTAATTAAAGTTTAGATTATCATTTTAAATGAAAAGGTACAATGGTTCAAATAAAGGGACACGTTGTTTTAAATTTCACACCAGTTTGAAGATTATATAAACGAGAAAAAGTGGTGAGAAGAAAGTGTCTCTGTAGTCTAGAAAACAAGATAAAAAGATGAAGCAGATTCCAAGAAGATATCAGATGAAAGAAAATGTAAATTATAGAGAAGATGAAATGCAGTCATGAGTGTCTTATGAAATGCGGTAGTGAGGAAATTTGAAGAGTGGGATATTTATAAACAGATCTAACCAAACACTTAAGGGATTTCTTAGTTCTCTTCAATTTTTTTTCCTAGATTTTGACCGGGGATCCCATTACAAAAAAAGCTCCATGAATTGGATATTAAATTGAATAAGGAGGGATCTTATTCCCATAAGGGGTTGAATATAAAGGGGATCAGACCTATATCCTTAACATCGGTCAAAATGATAGCGATTGTATAATGGTTAGAACCTCCCGAGAAAAGAATGAATGAAGAATATGAAACATAATTACTCTCAAGATAAGAGTTGTTTATCAAGAATCTATCTAGATGGGTTTCAATGTATCCTACATCCAAGAACCGACTTTACCATGTATACCTACATTTATTTGGCTTGATATTATAAATATACATGGTGGATATCAGGCCCTCCATCTATTATCTTGAGGGATATCATACCAAATTACAAACATTTTTTTCCTTAGGATGAAGGGTTGTGTTGAAGTCCCCGATGATAATGAAAAGGGGGTTCATATTTGAGTTCTGAATGGAGAGAAAATAATTCAAATAGAGGTATTTTTTGTGAGTTTTTTTTGGCATGTTGACATTAACCATCGAGAGAACCCACAACCAGTGTTGAGTTGATTTGTTTCTTTATAGGTGAAGTAAATGAGGGTTTCATAATGGGAAAAGACCCCCTGAATCACCTCTTGACCCTACTGTTATTCCATGACTGGAATTCCAAAATTTTGAGCGAAAATGAACAACATACTCTTCCTTCAACTTGGTTTCCTAGAGAAGTAGAAACCTCGATCTCCCCTCCTTTACTAAATAATTGGTTTAATCATATTTTGAGGGAATCCTGAGGCCCCTACAGTTCCAATAAAGAATATTCATCACTTATGAGAGGATTTATGGACCCCCCCCCTTTGAAGGTTGGAGGTATTTTTCATCCGAGGACCTATTTCTTCTCTTGGTGTGGAGAAGACAACAATAGTACTTCATAACTATTTCTACTATCCAAAACTCTTATAGGATGTTAGTAGGCATATCAAATCCTGCATTGTTTGTGCCATTGCTAAAACTAGAATTAGGAAGCAGTGGACATAAATTCCTCTACTTACCCCACACAAGACTTGGGGGTTAGTCCCCATGGAATACAAGTCAATTTTTCCCTCCACCAAGAATGGTAATGAATGTGTCTTTGTTTTTGTCGATCGGTTCTCTAAGATGGCCATTTTGGCACTGTGTAGGAAGAGAATCATAACTGAAGCCACTACTAAGATATTATTTAAGTGTGTTTTGGTTCATTTTTGTATAACATGGACCATTTTTTCAAATAGGGATACCAGGTTCCATAGTACCTTCTGGTTCAGTGTATAATCTCTAATGGACACCAAGATTACGAAATTGACTACCTTCCACCCCCAATTAGATGAAAAAATAAAAGTGGTCAATACAATTATTATGAATATCATGCACATTTAGAACTCCAAAAATCCATGTGCATGGGATGAGAGCCTTCCATATGTTCAACAAGTCTACAATAGAGACATCTATATGTATATTGGTGACAATCGTTTTTAGGTGTTAATGGAAATCCATTCACCACCATTGTTGTAGCTCCACCCATTGCATCTTCACGTGAAGATTCCTAGAATGATGATATCAAGGAAAATAGAGTATCCAAATCTGTTAAATGGATCAATAACATCCAAAAATAGGTTCATGATATATTGCAGAAAGTTAATTCCAAGTACAGGTAGTGACATGAATAGCATCGATTTTCACAAAAGTTTCATATTGGTGATAAGGTGTGGATGCATTTGTAGAAAGAGTTCCTCAGATACCCCACAAGAAACTTAAACCACTCTAATATGGTCCTTACACCATCATGAAGGCTATGGGTGAGAAATATTTTGAATTTAATATTCCCCTCTTTGTTAGCTTGCACCTATTATTTAATGTGGAGCTGCTTGAACCATAGTTTCCACCCTTATTGGACACCTTAGAAGAGGTTGAGAATTTGGATATTGTAGAAATCAATCTTAACTATATTTACTAGGCTACAACGTATCATATCATGGACACCAAGTGTTATTATCCAACACCTTAAAAAGTTATAGAAATTCAATGATTACAATCCACTTCAAAGGGGAAACCTCCTTCTACAAAATATATAATTCACAATACAAAATGAGATGCAATATTATGATCCTAAGACTAATTATCCGTGTTTCTATATAGGAGCCAAAGGGTACAATTGTAATGAAAGGGTGCAATGAAACATTTTATCCAACATACAAATATAACACTCAAAATGTTATAATTCAGTAACTAAGGCTTAATAAGCAATTTTATACATAACATGGGGATTTGTCTATGGACTAACATCACCCTCCCTTCAAACAAGTGTTGTCCTCAACACTTGACAACTATGGTTGTGTATGTATGAAGAAATCATGTTCCCATGCTACCTCTTCCACTGGTAGGTTCTTCCATTTCATGAAGTACTCATTAATTACTCAATTTTGCATCTTCGTAATCCCTATCTCAATGATTTTTTTTAGTTCTTGTATAAATTTCTCTACTCCATTATTTTTTGATAAAATAGTTTTCATTGGGATCTTGTCACTGATTATCTTCTTTATGCCAAAAACATGGAATAATGTATTTACAACTTCCTATTAACATATGAATATCATGGTCAGGAGCTTGAGTGGGTGAAAGAACCTTAGGAATCTCTCCAGATACCTTGGAATTATTATTGATAACTTTTTGGAGATCCATTGGATTAAAGGCTAGAGATGTTTGAACATATAGTGAGTATAATTGTGCAATTACATCATCATGTCCCTTTTTGCGTAATTTTTTCATGTTGTTAGAGATTATCGCTTTATAAAGTTTCCTTTGGATACCTCTAAGCTCAATTTCCTTTCCTTATGAGGATAATCTTATGAATATATATAGAAAATTAAGGGCCATTGTTCCAGATGATTATAACCACTGTAATCCTGATACAACATCAACACCACCGATTTTGATGGAAATCATGGGACTATCCAACAAATACTCCTCCATATTTAGATTAATATTATGGAAGTTCCCAAAACAGTTTATGGTACCTCCATATGCAATCATTACTTGAAAATATAGTGTTGGATATACAAATAAATTGACATCTTTTTTCTAATTTGTACTTGATAAAACTATGGGTACTACTAGAATCAATCAATACTATTACTTTTTTATTTTTGATGTATCCTTATATATTGAGGGTTTGTGGAGTATTGATGTCAGCCAATCCATGAAAAGATATTGTTGGAGCAGTCTCTTCTACATCTTGATATTGTGGTAGTTCCAATTATCTATCTTCTTCCTCTTCATAGTTTATGTAGAATAATTTCTTCTCACCACATTTATGCCATTTACTATACTTTTTGTGACAATTGAATCATAGTAATTTTCCTCTTCTTTCATTCATTTGTTGAGTTTCCAACCTTGTTCATTGATTTATTCTTGTCTTATGGCCCTGTTGGCATAGGGGCAGATCCAACATTCAACTCTACAGTGCACCAACAAGCCCTAACTACTGGCCCTTTCGTCAACACCTGTGAAGCACATGCAGTCTCACCTGAAGTAGCAATAGGGGATTACAAGACACATGTGTATACAACTAGAGGAAATACAAAGTGGATACAGAACAACAACACACAACAATCTAGATATTATTTACCACGCATAATATTACTTCACAAGTTATATCTCAGATCTAACACAACAATGCAATACCAATATAAAAAAAAGGCAAGAACACAACATCAACCATAGAGAACAAAAAGATATACGTGGTTCACCCTCTCCCTATGGCTACGTACATAGAAACGCGTTTCTTGATATATTATATGAAAACATATAGTTCTATCTACACACTTAGCTTGCAAATATCTCTCTCTTTCTCTTCTCCTCTCCCCTCCCTATGCCCCCAGCTATAAGGTTGTTCTTCGCACCCAGCTGAAGATATCACAATACAATAATACTCTCACAACACAATACTCTCCCCGCACAACAACAATAATCACTCAATATCAACAATACAATCCACTTCGAACGAGCCCTCCTAGGTCTTCTAGACCTTTATTTATAAATTACATGGCCAACATATAGGTGTCAAAATCCTAGATCCCAAAACCCTAGGTCAACTTGACCCACGTTTTCAGGGCTTCGCCAACCTATCTTTCTTTCTTTTCCATGAGGTTCTCCAAAGCACTTGTTGATGGTTTTTTCCTCTTGCTGAGTTGTCTATGATCCATCTTCTTTCCTGATCTGTCTTCCTTAATCTTCTCTTTCAACGGATAGCTTTCCCTTACTTTTCTCCTTCTTTTCTACTTCTTTGACCACTTCAACCCATTCTCAGTTAATGCACCTTCCATGCAATTCACACTTCACTCTTCTTCCTTATTCTTCACTTCCTTCCACAACCAAGGGCCAACAAGCCCCCGACACTCACCTGTGACTCGTCCCGAGTCACTACAAGACTGAACCTTCTGTTTTACTTCGACTTCAGACTGTGTGGAGCAGCCTATGATTTCGACTCGGTCCCTCCCTTCCTTGTGAAGACTATCTTTTATGTGTATGGTACCCTTTCAAATACACCTAGTACCTAGACCCAACTTCTTTTCTCTTATAGAGAGCTGCGAGGCATCGAGTTGTCATAATACAATGTCAACCTACTCTCATTTACTAAACCTTTCTTCCATTCTCCATTTAGATTCTTCAACTACACAAATCCTCCTTCTATAACATAGGCGACCTCATATGGCCCAAGCCAATGTGTCCTAAACTTCCCTAGATGCTTCATGAACTTTCTTTCATATACTAGAACCAAATCTCCTTGTTTGAATGCTTTCCTCTTGATATGCCTATCATGGTAGGCCTTCTCTAATTCCTTCTGTACCTGCTGATGAAATCCTACAAAAAACATGCCTTCCTCTAGTTGTACCAACTGCACAAGCCTCTCTTGAACAACGTTAATGTCATTCATATTTGTAAATGTTGAAATTCTTAAGCTAGGGACTAAATATTCCATAGGTACCATTGCTTTTAGGCCATAAAATAACTTAAAAGGAGTCTGCATTGTCAGCTTCTTGAAAGTAGTTTGATATGCCCATAGTATTGTTGGTACTCTCAAATCCCAATCATATTTGTGCACACTACAAATCTTCATTAGTGTTGTCTCCATGATCTTATTGAAAACTTCAACTGTACCATTCGCTTGTGGGTGGTATGGCGTGGTCGTTTGATGTTGGACTTAAAATTCTAGAGTTAAGGCTTCAATAGTCTTATTAATCAAATGAGTATCTTAATATCTCATAAGGATCTTTGGGCATCCAAATCTGGTTATGATATCATCAAATATGAATCACGCAACTGTAGTTGCACTACAGTCCTTAACTTCTCTTGCTTCTGCCCATCTGGTCAAATATTCTTTCGCAGTGATGATGTATCGAGCTCCTGTGCACTTTCCTGGTGGGTTGATAGGTCCCACAAAGTCAATGGACCATTTCTCAAATTCTTTTAAATTTAGCTAAGGTGCTAAATACCTCTCATCTCTTCTGGACGGTTTCCAAAAACTTTGGCATACATCGCAGGCTCTGTAGTATTCCTTAACATCTTTGTGTAAAGTAGGTCACCAGAGGCCAACTCTAAGAACCTTATGAACTATTTCTTTCCCTGCATAATGTCTTCCTGTGATGCCTCCATTTTCTTCTGCCAGAATTAATGGTCTTTATGCCTCCATAACGCATGTCCTCAAAATCTCATCTAGTCCCATCTTATAAAGCTGTCCAACTGTAAGTGAAAAATATGCAGCGTGAATTACCAGTTGTTTCTTCTAAATGATTGTATACTTGTTTGGTTCCATTCCTATATATATGTACTGGACTATCTCGACGAAGTGATCATCAACCTTTCTAATGGACAAGAATTGTGCATCTGGTAGTGTATCCTCCAAAATGGTAGGTTCCTCTCCATCTTCTAACCTAGAAAAGTGGCCAGGTCCCTTGTTCATTCTCCCTAGTTTGACCACAATATCAAAGTCATATTCCTAGAATAACAGTAGCCATCTGCATATTCCTCCCCCCAACACTGTCTTGTTGACTAAGTATTTCAGCGCAAAGTGATTAGTGAACATGTTAAAATGCCCTCCCAACAATTAGTGTTGAAACTTTTGCAGTGCATACACTATAGCTAGACCTTCTCTTTCAATGGTAGTGTAGTTTATCTCAGCTATAGATAGCTTCCTGCTAGCAAAGGCTAGAGGGTGGTCAATCTCTCTTACTCATGGTTGTGCTAACACTACTCCTAATGCAATGGACAAAGCATCGACATGGACATGGAATTTCTTACTCCAATCTGGGAAAACAAGAATAGGCGCAGTAACCATTTTCTATTTTAGTGTGTCAAAGCTCTGTTAGCATTCCTCTAACCATTGAAACTGAGCATTTTTCTTTAAAATCATTTCCATGGGTGTTGTTATCTATGCATATCCCTTTATAAACTTTCTATAGTATCCAATATGTCCCAACACAATGTGTAGTTGTCTAACCGAAGTAGGGGGAGGTAGATCAACAATGATGGCGATCTTGGAAGGATCTACCAACAACCCTTGCTTGCATACAATGTGTCCCAACAATACTCCAAAAGGTGTTAGGAAAATCCACTTCTTCAGGTTCAGGGCGATCTGGCATTGCCTGCACTTATCCAACATTAGTCTCAAACATTCAATATGATTTTTCCATAAGCTAAAGACAATCCAATCATCAAAATATGCTTCCAAAAATTTATGTAAAAACTCCTTGAATGTTTCGACCACCACCTTGGAAAAGTTGGTTGGTGCATTCTTCAATCCAAAAGGCATCACAGTGTACTATAAAGAACCTCATTCTATGGAAAATGCGGTCTTATGGCATTCTTCCTTAGGAATCCTGACATGGTGGTATCCTAAAAATCCATCCGTGAAGGAGTAAACTTCCTTTCCTCCTATATTATCTAGAACTTTAGCGGTAAAGGGTATAGGGAATGGATCATGTAAGCATGAATCATTCAGTTTCCTTAAATCTACATAGATTCAGATCTCTCTTTCTTCTTATCCTGGACCATCATAGGGCTAATCCATTTTGATTCTTCAACAGGTTCAATGATTCATGCTTCCAACATTCTATCTAGTTCAACCCTAACTTACTTCTTATACTTGGGATTCAGTCTATAGTGTCTCTTCTTGACTGGCCTTGCATCTGATTTCAAAGGGATCTTCATTTCTCCCATGGGCCCTCTAATTCCCTTCATGTTTGTGAACTTGGTTAGAAACAAGTCCTGATACTGATGTAGTAGTTATGTAATCTTATCAATAGTGGCATCATCCCAATAATCCCCAACATTTTCCAACTTAGGTGGTTTCTTTGTTCCAATATAACTTTCTTCATTTTGATTGGCTGCCCAATGAAAGGTAGTTCAATCCCTGGTCCTTCAATGTCTCTCTGTCCTTCATTTTCTACGATGTTCACATTCCTAGGATCATCATCTTCATCATCATTGATATTGTAACAACCTTGTAATTTCTGAAGAGGGGCAGTCCACTCATCTTCTTCTTGTTCCAAAGGGAGGTTAGGTGCCTCCTCAAAGATTTTATGTCTTACAACTTGTAAAGCCTGATCAATTGTGGGGTACTGACTTTCAAATAAAAATGTAGCTATAATGTTTTGGGTCATATTGTACCAATTTGAAATGGTGAGGCACAGTTCTTCTTAAAGATACCAATTGATGGGCATAGTATCCAAAGTGTTAACGAACTGATGCACCCACTGTTCTTTAGTAATTCTACTCTAGACCTCCTCACAACTTTACACATGGTCCTTTGGATAGCTCTGACATGTGTATCAAACTTTTCACCCTTCGACTTGTTTTGAAAAGCGCACTGTCATCAAAGTGAGACATTGAACCCACTCTGTGATGTTCTTCTTGTCTGTTCCCCACCATCTTGTTGGAGTTTCTTTGAGGGCTTCATCCAGTGCCAACAAGCTCTCTTATACTGGTACAATTTCTTCAAATTCCAATAAGAATGTTTCTAGATGATTTAAACCATCAAATGTGGGTAGATTACTTACTTATGTGCCAATCCAACAAAATTCTCTGGTCAATTTGACACACCTCCACACAAAAACTTGATACATTTTTTTTATGCCAATTCTCCGATGCTTCTTCTAAATCTGATGAGCATGCACTTTCACTTCTCCAACTCAAATTCCCATATACTATAGGATTAATGTAATCCTATTGTCTGAATGTCAATTTGTATATATTCTCTAGTTCATAAGAACGGTCTTCTTCTTTGATAGGTTCTGTTTATCTGCAACCTTCATCAGGATCAAGAGGTGCAATGACCCTAAGACCATCACCTTCAAATTTCATTATTCTTTTCTTTAGTTCAACAATAGTCAAATTGTTGAAATCCTAATCAATGCCTAACAACACAGGATAAGGATAGCTATCATCAACTATCTCAATCACCTCAAAGTCCGCAAACTTCCTTACCCCGTCGATGTCCACATGGACATGATCCAATCTTCCAAAGGGGCTTATTTCCTACTGATTCTCCATCCTGATCCTGATAGGGGAGTAAATCAACTTAGGTTTTCCCATCAGTTCCCAAGTCTTCTTCGTCATAACATTGACTTATGATCCCAAGTCAAGGACCAAATAATCTATGTCGTAGTCTCCAATATGAACAATGAGGTATAGTTCCTTGTTTGTTCTCCTCTTCCTCGATACTTGGTTCACAACCCTACTCAACATAGGGTCTATTCTTCTTATCTCATACTGTCTGATCAAGTTTTTTAGTTCTTGTATGGCTCTTTCATACTTAATCAAATTAATGCAAGTACATAAGAATTACATAAGCTTTCTTACCTATTTTCCTTCTCCTGGTGAGGCAGACTAATCGAATGCCAGAGGCATTCCACATTGTCTCACTTATGGTTGTGCCTTTGATGAAGAACCATGTTTTCCTCCAAATTTTCTTCTGGCCTCTTCAAATTTTTTCTTCTCCTTTCTTGGATCAAACAAATGTGTCTTCTATGAAACTCTTCTGATCCTTGATCCCTCTGTAGTATTTTTGGGAGTCACCCTATCTTCTTTTGTAACAATGCCTCCTCTAGTAATAACAGTGACTCTGGGATCCTTTCCATGAGGTTTAGATGATATTAATTGGACTTACTAGTTTCCTCCTCGTCTCTCCTGAAGTTTCGCTAACAATGTTGGACAATCCTAAATAACATGTTCAAATGAGTTATAATAGTTGCAAGTGGTACAAGGGTTCTAACAGTCCCTTGCCAAATGACTCGGCTGGGCGCATTTATAACAAATGATATGACCTCAACCTCGACCCATGCCTCCTCCTCGTCCTCTTCCTTTGAATCCACCACAAGGGTTGAATTTTCCTCTTCAGGGGGAACTAACCTACATAGTATTTCCCTCTTGCTATAATTCTCCTTGAATCCTATATGTATATCTTGACCTTTCATGCAAGAGGTCATAAGCCCTACAGTCCTTCTCATCATTCCCCACAAATTTACAGAATGTGCAATAAAGGTTGGTAGGTGTCTGGACATATTTTTGCATGTAATAACATTCACCAGGGTGATGTCTATTTCTACATACCTAGCACCAAGGTAGAGTAGCCTGCTTCAAAGGGATCAAAGCCCCAGAGGCAAAGTATTAATTAAATAGGAGATAATGCTCCTTGTCATGGCCCTCTGATTTTCATCTAATACACTAGATGTCTTCCCTTTTATATTTTCCCTTTTATTTCTTCATATCTTCGACCTGCAGAGATAAGCTAGTTAGCTGACTAAAAATTTGACTCATACCTGAGTTGGCTTCTCCCATAGGGGTTGATTCTAGTTTCATGGCGATCTCCAGTGCCTCAGTCTGCGAAGCAAACTTTTGTTGCATCAGAGGAACTCTAATGTGTGGTAAGAGGGCAACAATGAACCATTCCTTATTCTGCTCATCTGGAATCCAAAAACTCAATTGGTCTATCAAGGTCTTAAACCTCTGATCAAATTCTCTCACAGGTTCAACTACTCTCTTCTTGATTTCTTTTATCTCTGTAATGCACTGCGATTCTGACTTGGGTTTCTTGAATTTTGCACTCAATGCATTCTTAATGTTGTTCAATGGTTTAGGCTGTGCAACTCCTTTAAAAAAATTCATGTACCAACACAGTGCACAGTCTCTCAAGGTAGTACTAAATTGAGTTCTCTTAACAACTTCATCATTGACTTTCTTAATACTCCATATAGCTTTGCATAAAAACCAGTGCTGATCAGGATCTTCAGATCCATCTCCTCTCAAAATAGGTAGCCTCATTTCATCTGCCATAGATCTTCTTAGGTGTATTGACTGAGTATGTATTGAACTACTAGTAATGGTGATCTGAGTGCTCTCATAACTTTGACTACTCTGGTTACTTAATGTTGATAAAAAAACAGGGGAAGTAGCAGTACTTACTTCGATGGTATGCACAGTCCCTGAAGTTATTGATCCTTCTCGACGAGGTTCTTCAGCCTTCTCTTCCTCTATCCTAGCAGATTTTGAATATTCCTCATTCAATTATTCTTCTTCTTTTCCACTGTAGAACCCTTCATCCTGCGCCAATGGCTCGTGACTTTTCTCAAACAGGTTTACCAGAGAAACCTCTCTGAAGGTTCTCCCAATGCGCATATTTCTAACCTCTCTGTGATTGTTGTTGTTTGAGTTATTGAACATTAGTTTTTCAATCCGACCGACTACTATATCTTCAAAATGTTCTTCTCATGCAATAACATCTTGATCTTCAACTTCAAAAAGTGTAAAAAATTTCCTCTAGGTCCCTTAAAGAAATATTTCTCTGCTTGGTTGTATGACTCTACTCTGTAAATAGCAAACTCAGTAATGTATCCTCCAATAGTGATATCAAACCAGTGATCTAATACTCTTGACACAGTCTTATCAACTCTCTTGACCTTCTTTATCAACACCGACGTCCAAACCACAAGTGGTCTAGGTCTAATTTCAAATTAGGTATCTTGTAATCTGGCTAACCACTCATATAGATCCTTGTGGAATACTCCAAAGAAAATATCGTGTATATTAGTAAAGATATACCTTCCCAACCAATCCTCTATACTAAGGCTAGGGTTCTTTTTCTAGTCTTCATTGAATTCCTTCTCTTGTTCTTCTATCCACTTCTGAATCTCTGTTTTTGATGGAAACCACCTTGACATTCCCTCAAGAATATCCCGGTCCTGGCAATAGAACCATTTGTTGGCACAAGGGCAGACCCAGGGTTTAACTCTTACAGTGAACCAACAATCCCTAACTATTGTCCCTTTCGGCAACACCTACTAAGTAGATGTTTTATCACCTGAATTAGCAATAGGGGGTTGCAGGACACAGGTGTATACAACCAGAGGAAATACAAAGTGGATCTAGAACAAAAACACACAACAATCTAGATATTCTTTACCACGCTTAATATTAATTCACAAGTTATATCTCAAATCTAACATAATGAGGCAGTAACAATGTAACAGAAAGAAAAAAAACAACATCAACCACAGAGAACAACAAGATATACGTGGTTCACCCTCTCCCTAGGGCTACCTCCACATAAATGTGTTTCTTGATATATTATCTGAAAACATATAGTTCTATCTATGCACTTAGCTTGAAAATATCTCTCTCTTTCTCTTCTCCTCTCCCCTCCCTGTGCACCCATCCACAAGGTTGATCTTTGCACCCAGCTAAAGATATTACAATACAATAATACTCTCACAACACAATAATCTCCTCATGCAACATCAATAATCACTCAACATCAACAATACAATCCACTTCAAATGAACCCTCACGGGTCTTCTAGATGTTTATTTATACATTACATGACCAACATCTATGCATCAAAACCCTATATCCCAAAACCCTAGGTGTCTAAAACCCTAGGTCAACTTGACCCACGTTTTCAAGGCTTCACCAACCTATTTTTCCTTCTTTTCTGCGAGGTGCTCCAAATCACTCGTTGATGGATTTTTCCATTTGTTGAGTTGTCCACAATCCATCTTCTTTGTTGATATGTCTTTCTTGATATTCTCTTTCAACGAATAGCTTTCCCTACCTCATTCCTTCATTTCTTCTTCTTTGACCGCTTCGACCCATTCTCAATTAATGTGTCTTCTGTGTAGTTCACACTTCACTCTTCTTCCTTAATCTTTGCTTCCTTCCATAACCAAGGGCCAATCCATGAAAATATATTGTTGGAGTAGTATCTTCTAGATATTGATATTTTGGCAGTTCCAATTATCTATCTTCTTCCTCTTCACAATTTATGTAGAATAATTTCTTCTCACCACATTAATTCCATTTACTATACTTTTTTTGACAATTGAAGCATAATAATTTTCCTCTTCTTTCATTTATTTGTTGAGTTTCCAACCTCATTGGTTGAGGTATGCTTTTCTTATGGCCCTCAAAACAATCTCGGCTTACTATGTATCCTCCAATGGTATACTTAATGTGTGTAGCAATATTTTTATCTTGAATATGATAAACATATTGCATAGCTTCCATAATATTTTTAGGATGAATTAAGAAAATCCCATGTTTGATCTCTTGTTTTAATACATCCATGTAAGATTCCAACAATTTTTCATCACTTATGGCATCCATCCTTGTGGCCAATACCTTAAATTTTGAATTTTAATCTTCAATATCACCTAAGTAATTGATTCTTGTCAATTGACTGAAGTAGTCATGTTCCCACACTTTCTTGTGCTTCTAAGTATTTTGTAAATAAACCCCAAATACAATCATAAATAAGAGGCTTCCTTTTAACTACCATTGATACCATTGATATGGTTTTATCTTAAAGTTCAAGGTTTCTATGTGAATCCATTTATTATCATCCATAATATTTTTCAGTTCAAAATATTGCTCTATTTGGTTCACCTAGGTAAAGACCTTTGTTCTGTCAAACTTCCTTAATTTTAATATTGGAAAAGTTGAATTTAGGACCCCCATCATAAATAACTCCATTATTAGAGTTAAATCCACTAGAAAATTGTTTATTATTGACATGCTGTTCAACCAAAATACTACATTTATTTTCCTCAGTT
This sequence comes from Picea mariana, assembly GCA_032191745.1. NCBI lineage: Eukaryota > Viridiplantae > Streptophyta > Pinopsida > Pinales > Pinaceae > Picea > Picea mariana. The sequence continues at coordinate 5,784 of JASDQU010500877.1, read as the reverse complement.
CCTTGCATTTTGATATCTCCTTTAGATACTCTATCATCTAGAGAATGAAGCATGATGGAAGACAATGAATTTTTCAATTCCTTCATGGATTTTTGTGTATTTTCTTTCATCTTAATTTTCATGTCATCCATCTTCTTATCTATCTTATTTTTCGTTTCATCCATATTTATTTTTATATCATTGTTATTATCATTCATCTTATTATCCATCTTGTTTTCCATTTCGTCCATATTTATTTTCATGGTTTCATCCATCTTATGTTCCATTTGTTCCTTATTTTCAGTGGTCATGTTTTCCATCTGGTGATAAATCTTATCGATTTCATACTCTGTCATGGATGATATTTTTTTGGGTTTAGTTGGTGAAACAAATTTTGGAGGATCCTTTGTATCCATGTGAGGGAATAATAATTCTCCTCTTTACTACAAATTTTGAATCACTACAAAAAAATCTTTCAATAAAAATTTATGCGAATTGTAAGTTATGTACCTTTTAAGCCCTTAATTTGGAGTTTGTCCTCTTGGCCAACCTTCCTTCTGATGTATTTCTTAAATTCCACCCCCTTTGAGTCTATAATTTATTCACGTAGTACTATGAAATTTCTTCTTTGAAATTCCATAGGTATGATCAAAATTGGATGTGCCAAGTGAAAGTTAGAGTAACTTTCTCAAACCTTGTTGAATGTTTGTCTTTCCACAAGAGCAAACTTGTACAAAATTCCATGTGTCGAATATTTACTAATTGCTTATGAAATTTCTACCAGAATCCCTATGGATAGTTCTATTTCAAATTCAATAGGTCTCCCATAATTGGTATTATTTATGAGGAAGATATGATTGTTTTACCTCAAACACCTATTTGAGACTAATTATAGGACTATTCAAAAATCCTATCTTCCATGGAGTATATTTCCGAAAGTATAATGACCCAGAAGCTGAAAAGTTCACCAAAGATACCTTGATATGTCTTATAAATGATATCCATTTTATTTTCCTAAATTTACCCAGAAAAATGTTATAGAGAAAATGATAAGATGACTTTCTTGGAGAAGAAAAACTCTAAGATCGATGCTCTGATACCAAATGTTAAGATCCGACACCTTAAAAAATGATATAAAATGAATGATTATAGTCCACTTTGAGGGAGATACCTTCTTATACAATATATCAAATTTAAAATAGAAAATGAGATGTGATAATATGATCCTAATACTAAGTCTCCTTGTTACATATATAGGAGAAAAATGGTACAATTGTAATGAAAGGGTGCAATGAAGGGTTTTAGTCGAGATACAAATATAACACTAGAAATGTAATAATTCAATATCTATGGATTAATAAGGGGTTTTATACATAATGTGGGGCTTTGTATGGGGATTCACATAGATATTAACACCAATATCAAGGGAAGCCTTTAGAAAAACATACAACTCTATCATGTTGTCAAAGTAAAATGACTTCTTCATCATGGTAAGTCGCTCAGTAGGAGTCGAATTCAATAAAATTTCCCCCATATAATAAGGGAACTTGACACAATGGGGACCATTTATTTCTAAGGGGTTAGGACTAATATAGGCGGGCATCTTTGAACATGACCTCTTCCACTAACTCAACATGTGTATTCATCTTGACAATTGTTTTATCTAGATTTTTTCAATTCCTAAACTTTTGGGGCCATTTTAAGGCCTTAAATGATGTTTCTTATCGACTTTTGGGGCCTAGGATTTCCATGCCCCACTCAGTCCTATGAAAAATTTTACTTCTTAGTAGATCTTTCCAGTGAGCTATTGAGTGCCCCAAATGGAGATTATATGCAAAAAATTCACCCCCGAGAAGTTGATGCCTCAACTAACTATGTTGGTGCTACCAATCCTTTTAGCACTTTGTCTTCTAGGGTTAGGGTTTTGAATATTTGTGGTTTTTTCCTATTAGGGTTTAGTATTTTATGTTAAAATACCATTTTGGTCTCTTGTAATATTCTCTTACAAATGAGAATAGATGACACCTCTCTCTTCAAATATGATTTACCACCATTCTAGCTAGCTTGTATTATTTTAGATTTCATAGTCTTTTCCTTTTTCATTTACTAATAGATTTGGTTTTCACTATGTTACTATGTTCCTGACAACATTTATGTGTGTGTGTTTGCCTTCATATTAGTTCCTTTCATTTCATTATGTATACAATCAAAAGCAGTTACAGTTTGGTAGGGTTTTCTTAATTGTATTGTTATAAATAGTGGGATTTCCCCTTTATGTATCTCATGCTGGGTATGTGTTATATTTTTTGCACGATTATGTGTTATTTCCCATTTATCGATCTCATGTTGAGTGTGTATTATATTTTGGATCTTTTGCATCTATTTTCAGTGGTTTTTGGGCACATGGTTTTCGTCAATGGTTTTCTAATTATGGTTTAGGAATTAGGGTTGTTGACTAGTTTGGGTCTATGGATTAGGGGTTTTGGATGAGACGAGATCATATATATTGTATTGTAAAAAATGAGGATATATGATGAATATAATATTAGAGTTGTGGATCTAAACAAATTGTTGGTTTTCCCATTTTGGGTTTCCAGGGTAAAATGTCTATGTAATGTGTGTGTGTGCCATTGTATCTTTTCTGTTTTATTATGAATATTTTTTCAATAATTAATTGTACAACGTTGAAATGTACATTTTGTATCAGATATGTTATTGGATTCATGGGGATGCCTTTGTGGCTAATGGTTTGGACTAGGTATGCGATAAGCCTTGTTATAGTGGGAGATCTATGGTATTGATTCTTCAGGTGAAAAGAAATCACGAGAAGTTTGAAAATATATATTGAGAAATTTAATGTGAATTTTTTTTACCTATGGAAGCTCAATATGGAAGATCTATTGGTGGAAAAAGATTAGTGGATATTTGTGCATACACACACTACACATACAGGAACATCTTTAGAATATTTGGAAAATTTTGATCATAAATTGAAGAGTGCAATATAGTTGTGTCTCTCAGATTAATTATTACTTAATGTGTCAAAGGAAGATATCACCAAGGATTTGTGGAATAAGTTGGGATATTTGTATCAATCTAGGTCCTTGGTAAACAAACTATTCATGTCGAAGAAGTTGTATATCCCAAGGATGAAATATGGAGACTCAAAGATAGAGGATATGAGCACCTTGAATATAGTCGCAATCCAGTTAATATATATTGATATTAATATTTATGATGAAGATAAGTGTATCAGTTTATTGTTTTCTTTACCAGACACATGGGATAGTCTAGTTGTGGCCAAATGTACTAATACACCTACTTTAAGTTTTGATGATACAGTCTCATCCTTGTTGTTAGAGGAGATTGTTGGCATATTTATTACGGTAGACAGAAGGCAGAGTATTTGTTTGTCATTGATGGCAAGCTCAGCCCGATGATGACGAACAAGAGAAAGTAGCAAGACCAGTAGCGCAAAAATGATCGCATGGCAAGATCAGAAGCGCAAAATCCATTTAAGAGTTTCAGATACCGGGAGTTGAAGGAGTCAAGGAAGCAACTCACGACAGAAAATCGTGAAATGCGAAACCAGGAATTAATCTCCATTTTGGAGTTTCAGATACCAGGAGTTGGAGGTGTCAAGGACACTCATGACAAGAATAATGAAATCGCGAAATGCAAAAGATCGGAGCATCAACAAAGACTCCATTTCGGAGTTTAGCAGACTGGGAAATCAAATATCAAAGGTACTTTAACCTTTGAAGTAGCGAACCCTGAAATCCTGAAATAGACACATCAACAAACCATGTCAGAAAACCACATCAGCTAAGGACACGTGGCACAATCAGGTAATGACAAGTTTCAAGTTTATTCAAAATTTCAGGTACATGTAAGTCATGAATCATAGTGACATGTGGCAACTATTCATCACATGTTGATCCACGTGTGATGTCAGCAGGTTTACGTCACATCAGAACTTTCTATTTTTGGGTTTTTACATAGCAAGCAGAAACTCCACCATCACGAATGCCGAAATGCAAAAAAAAAAACACCTTTTGGTGTAGGCTATGGTCACCGTCAGTGATCATGTGAGAAGGAGGAGCTAGCACCAAGCGAAGCTCCTTTTCTATGATCGTAACATGAATATTCGAGACTCTTCATCACAAGAATGCCGAAATGTCGAAATGCTGAAATGCGAAATGGAGAAATCAACACGAGACCCTGTGCTTGTAATCCAATGGTATTGGATACTTGGAAATCTAATCAAAGGGCTACTGTTGCTCTTCATGATTAATTGTTCAGTTACAATTCAATTAGTAGAACCAAATCATGGTTCTTGGACGGTTGGTGTTTTAGTTGCTGAAGCGTTGTTCTAGGGATTTGAGGGGTAACTGAAGGGTTTTTGGTGTATAAAAGAAACATGCAGTGACTGTGTGTGGTTGGTTGTTCTGAATGGAAAAATGAGTTGAACTGTAAGAAAGGGAAAATTACTGTATGCGCAGTGTGAGACCGACAGTATGTGTAGTGTGAGATAAAACTCAGAGATGAGTAACAGATGAGGAAGAGACATAAATAAGAGAAGAATTGTAGAAAAAATTAAAGCATAGAAGAACTGCAGAATAGACAAAGGAAGAGAAGAATTGCAGAACAATTAGAAGCAGACCAGATTTACAGAACAGAGAAGAAGTGGTAAGAATCAATTTATCTATGTTGTTGGTTATTCAATCATTTACTTATAATCAAGGAAGTAGGGTGGTGCTAGGGAGGACTTTGGTAATCTGATATTCGAGTTGGTGCTTGAATATTGGGAGTTGTAGCTTCCATCTAGTTGTGGCTAGAAAACAGGGTGGCATGG
>JASDQU010500875.1:22526-39513 GCA_032191745.1 Picea mariana | reverse complement strand
AAAATCTTATCAAGTTTTATGGGCTAATGGATCTAGCGAAAGGAAAATGATAAGGCAATGGTTTTGACGTGTTTTCTAAAGTATAGAACTCAATGTAGAACTTATGGAGACATAGAAATGTAAAAATACAATTTTGATTATTGTTAAGATATTCATAATTTTTAGGACGTTACTAGAATCAAATTAATGTATGAGACCCTTATGTTTGTGGGATGCATAGAGGGTTTATTCATCCCAAAAACAACCGGGTCCCATACATCAATTTGGTGTCTCACTAGGTTGTGACCTATCAGTATATTTTTGATATATAAGTAATTTTATAAGTCGATGTGCAATAATATATAAAAAAATAAACATATTTTGATCAACCATTAAAATATTGCACCTACAAATCTACTTTGGCATGTTTATAGGACCATTTATCTCCCCATGCATATTGAATTTTATGAGTAATTGAGTTGATGAGTTTATGTGATATATGTTGGCTTAATTTTTATTTTATATGAATTTAAGCATGCTTGCGGTTTTGATCTAATGATTGGTACATAGTTTTTGTTTGGAATAATACTTTCATAATTATGATAGTTAATTCAAGTTGTAGAGGACACACCATTGTCATGAGTTAAATTTATTAATAAGGAGACTACATTTTCGAGAACTTATGGTTTAACCAGGGGTTCTTGTAGAGACCTTGAGTAGGTCCCACTCAAGGGAATGAAAAGAACCCTATTTTATATGATATTGTCATTTCTATAGTAGTTTACAAGTTCATGTATTAGTTTCATGCAAGTTNATTGCTAATTCCTTTGAAATTACCTCAACCTACACATCCTAAGTCATCTCAAACATCTGGGTCTTGGTATCCACATACAAACTGCCAACCAAATCATTTTGGGAACAAGTGAATCCAACAATTTGCTTGAAGATAATGGTGACCATTCTTCTTGTGAGTTAACTTTTGGATCTACAACCCCTTCAAACTTTCCAATAAATTAGGAAACAACATTCCAAATATATCCAATTAAATATCCACAATTCAAAGTAAAATAATCTAGTGGAGAACAATTCCTCCTTGCGTACACATGATCTTCTTCTTAAATGGCCCAAACTAGTGATCTCTCTCAAAGTACAAAATAATCCGATCCATCCTTCTAAGAATTAAAGCATCCAAGCAACCATTCCCATGAGAGACCATATGGTTGTATGACCATAGAACTCCCAACTCTACCTACATGCTCTCTACCCCTTGTGCAACTCCATATGGTCGCGAGACCTTGTGCCTTAATGTGACATTCTCCCTATATGGATCTCTCTCCTCATGCCCTTGAGTGGATCCAAAATTCAACTCATAGGTTATGTTGAAGGTTGATCCTTCCTCCCTAATAAGATAATGTCCCATTGTGTGTTGGAATAAAGGGTAGGCACCTCCATTTTGGGATGTCTTCTTCTCTCTAGGTTGAGGCCCAAGTTTCTTGTTAGGTGTAGTTTGCGAGTTGTTTCACCTAGCTTGGGATTTATAGTGTAAGTTAGTTAGATTTGAACCTAGGTACAATATTGGATCATAAAGGAAGGATACAATATCCTATTAACATTCATTTAGACCAATTTGGAAAGTCGAAAATGTGTTAAGAACCTTTGATATCTACACCACCACCCCTTGTGGATTGGTCAAAGTCCTTTACAATACCACATGCTTGGGTACCTCGAGAATCATTTTTTTAAATGGCACCCAAAACACATTCTTTGAGTTTTCCTTTTTCAGGTCTTTCCAACAATAATATTTGTTATTCTTTTGCCCATTAGATTGAAAATCCTTTGCCTTCAGAGAGGAAGTTGCTACATTCCCATGCTATAAAAAGACTCTACAAAAAAAACCAATATGTTCATAGTCTAGTCAATGTGTTCCTTTATTTCTTTGGTTTTTTCTCTATCTTCTTCTTCCTCTGTTGCATACAGTTCTTCAAAGTGTTGCCTAGTTTCTTCTTTCACTTCTGTGAAATATTCTATCCTCTACCCTCTTTCTAAGTACATTATTTTAATTATATTCATATTCCCCCATGCTTTAGTGTTCTTGTGAAAGAAATAAGTGTTTCTATCTCCCGCTTTCAACCAAAGGCTCCACAATCTTAATCTCCATTCCTCTTCCTCCTTTCTAAACACCGCATGCAACTTTTGGCTCGTGTCTCTTTCTTCCTATAACATGTGCTCAATGACCTCCTCCTCTTCCATTTGTTTTTGTATTCTTTCTAGTTTTTTTTTACATTCTTTCCTTTCTTGCTCTAGAGGAATATATAATATTTTAACCCAATATTTCAGAATATGTTTGACTACCTTTAGTTTAGATTCCTAGATATAGTTTGGAGACCCTGTAATTGGTTTATCCCAAGTATCCTCTACAAGAGACAAAACTTCCTCCTTTTGAAGCGAGAGAGGGTTAAATGTATACAGAATGGGCCCAAAATTTTCTAAGGGTTCAAAGGTTAGACCAATAGGATTATGATCGAAGACAACAAAAGGTATAATTTTAGAAGAGATAATATAATTAGAGATTAAAAATCACTATGAATGAGAAACCTATCCAAATGAGCCGCAATGAAACTAGGATTCACTCTTTTGTTAATCCAAGTATACTTTCATTTGGTTGGTTTTACATCTAAAATATCCCAATTAGAAATTAAGTCCTCCATTCTTTATCTTATGGGGTCATGAACTATATTATCTCCCTTTTTCTCTGATTTTATCAAAATAGTGTTGAAATACTAAACCACAATGCTAGAGTTTGAACCATACTTTTTTCCAACCACCTGTAAGGAATCCACGAAACTAACTTTTTATGGGTATCTCACTTGCATGTAGACATTAATAAGGGTAAAGGACATACCTAAATGGTGAAGATGAGTCAAAATCCAATGTCGCAAAATTCAATATGTTTCAATTTAAATTTTAGTTTTGTTCCGTAGAGTGATTATGCATTTCCTTATTTATATTTGTGGTTTCTTATCTCTTTTCCTTGTGAGATTTCCTTCCTACTTTTTTGGTTGATTTTTCTTCTTGTATCTCCCCTTCTTCTAGAGTTTGTTGTGATTTACTTCTTTCTACTATATTCCCTTGTTCAATAGGAGTTTTCATAGCAGTTGGGTGTTGTTCCTCTTGCCTCTCGTCTTCTAATATTTCCTCCTCTATTTGTTGGGGATGACACTTTATTCCTCTTGTTAGTTGAAAATCCAACCATAATTTCATGAATTCTCTCATTTCCATTTATTTATTGTATCATTCTCATGTTTATGCAAAAAAATTATCATTCCATGCCATTCAATCTTATTTAGATTCAATTTGCCTTATACGAAAATTGCTCACACACAACAAGTTTCTTTCACATATTCATGTTAAAAGATATTGCTCTATTCTTATTTATGAATCTGTAAAATGGATGTTGTTTAATGTTAGAAAAATATATATGATTGCATGATAATGTGTGTGTTTGATTAAATATGAAAATAGGCACTATCCTACCATGAAATGGTTAGTCTATGCTAGCAAATTTCAATGCATTCCATTAATTCACATTGTACATACATTTTTAACAAATTTTAGGATTTCATGGGAGACATGCCTTTGTTTGTCAAGGTGAGTGGATCTATGAGGCTATAATTTGAATGCCCTGATTCATGGCTACCTATCCCATGGTTATGAGTGTTGGGTGAGTATGCTACACTTTGTTTTTATTGAAAACAATTATGAGAAGGAAATATATAGATAATTTAAGCATTGAAGAGTGGATTAGTAGTATAAGCAAATCAATTTTATGAGGTATGGTTTGCTAGAAGGATTTTTTGGAATCATATCCTCTCATAGGAGAAAAACTTCCATGGTTTATAGGAAATGGTAAACAAGTTGGCGTTAGAATTGACCCCTCAATTGGAAGTATGGAAGTCCCAAGACTATCCCACCTTCTAGTTGAGACCCTTCGTGCTAAAAATGAGTTATTCTTAGCAAATGTTTATGAAAGGGACAAAGTGAATAGACAAACCATAGGATGGAAGGGAGTATATGAGATAATTATATTCAATAACATGTCAAAGTAATGGAACCAATATGTAGAGTCCCTATAGGAAATTTGAATTCTACTTGGGGATCATCTTGACATATTGGTATGGGTAATAAACAAAGTGGCAGGAGATTATCAATCCAAACAAGGTATATTACAACAATGCATAATATGAAAAGGACTAAAACTTGGAATTGGAATCTTATTTGGCAATTATAATCCCCAACAAAGACAATATTATTTCTCTGCGAACAATAAGATTTGTTATTCTTCTACCTATTAGATTGAAAATTTTTTGCCTTCAAAGAGGAAGTTGCTACATTCCCATGCTAAAAAAATACACTACAACAAAAACCAATATGTTCATAGTCTAGTCAGTGTGTCCAACTACAATTCTTGTGATCCAATACAATTTGGCCATGAAGACCCTTGCACAATTCTACGTAAATGTAGATTTTGACATAAGTTGAGGATGTCACCCTCCCAAATTTTGGATAGTGTACCCAAATTTTTATTAATGGTCACAACAAATTTAATGCCCTTGTATTCCATAATGACATTGAGAAATCTTACCCAAATTACGACCTCTGAAAATTATCCCAAATGTAAGTTGAATTCAAGAAAACATAGCTTTATAAAGAGCCCTACATTATACATGTGAAAAATTCAACTCAATGATAAATCCTAGGAAGGAAAACCCTTTAGAATATATGGATCCTAATGAATGGAATAAAAAAAGAAGACCAAGAAGTATATATCCACTTACGAAGATTGTTCGGTGATGCACATAAGCCATTAAGGCTAGAGACTAGTGAGTTCTTTAGATTATAGTATTGTCCCTTCTTGGCCCATATAGGACCGTGTTTCAAAATCATAACCGAAGTATCCTTATCCACACAAAAGGATGTGATAGGATATTTCTTAGAAAGAAGGGGAAAACTATCATTTTTTTTTCAAACCTACATAAGTCGTCGAAATAGCAATGTAAGTTCATCCCAAGTATGGCATCTGCATCGAAAGCCATTTGTGGGTTGTTTTACTTTGCCATGATTTTTCATCACTATTGTGACACTCCTTTCGTCACAAGTATGGCATCTACGTCGCAAGCCATTGGTGGGTTTTTTTAGTCTGCCACGCTTTTTCATCACTATTTCCATGCTCCTTCATCGATATAGTGATGGATCTTCATCACAATAATGTATACATATCTTATTCTTTCCTTTGGAATTCCATATTTTTGACGTATGTTATTTGGTCTACGGACGATATTTTGTCGTAATTACGACGATGTGAACAAAAAAAATTAACATAAAATATTTAGGATGATGACACGTGGCAGCCTGATTTCGTCATTGTTTCCACAAATACCTGGTGTGTGGATATAGCGTCGAAAAAAGTTCCACAAAAAATATTATTTGACTTCGTGGAAAGTGCGATGGATATGTGTGGAAATAACAACGAGAAACCTTGGCAAATTTGGTCATATGTAGTAGTGATGGAACCCAAAGATAATGAAAACTTCCCATAATAAAACCAAGGCAAGGAAAACTCCGACCCACCAGAAATACCAAACATAAACATATAGATTTATGAGGACTTGGCTACTTTCATATCACTTGTCAATGATTTAAGGGGAACTAGAGAACCTAGCTGAGATTCCTTAGCCACTTCATTGGACGTCATTGTGAGGTCCATTGTAAGTGCCCAAGGGAAATTAATTTTTATTTTTGAATATCATGCTAGAATGATTGAGTTTTACAGGACTAGACTTGATAGAAACCTAGTTAGAGACTTGGGTATTTCAAAACAAGATCTGACTCCCCTTTTTACTGATCCTCGATATGGAAAAAAACCACATGTCACCAAGAAACACATTTGTATTGATTGTGCATCCACCCAAAAATTCCTCAAAATTAGATGGATAGGTGGTTCATGGTATTTGATACACCTCCCTCCAATATGAGGGAGATGCCTTTATAATTTTAGAAAAAATTATGGGAAGAATTTATTTTGGGTCATCGTGTGAACTACTTTGACATTGGTGATTTCCAGGGGGTGGGTCAAGGGTCCACATAGGACTGAGAGAATTATAGATGTGATACCATGTTAATTCCTATCCCCCCCGGGTGAAGGAATAAACCCCTTCCCAACATCCTCCTATTGCAGAGGGATTGAAGCAAGTACAAGTATCTCAGTCATCCTTGACTCGAATCCTAGTGCAAAATGGTAGCTTTGTTGCACTATCTCGGCAAGAGGTGCATGCCAAGGACATTTATAGAGGGTTCATACCTTCAACCCATAGAAAAGAGTATAATGAGGAGAGGGAACATGGACATAGAAATCATCCATGTGAACCTCACATTATATGATCGAGTTGCGAGCATAATTTCTATGGGCCCATGGAGGCTAGTGGACAACAGAGATTCATGGAAGAGGTTATTATATTAACCATATCTATGTTCTTCATAATTATATATTTATATAGTATTATCTGTTTTTATTTCGATATTTTATTGTTTTATGTTTTTCATTTGCTATGCATGTATAGAATACCCTCTACATCAATAGATGCATCAATGTCTGCCACCATCACCGATGCAATAGTAGAGGAAGCCCTACTCATTTGGTGTTCTGCATACACAGGCATGTGTCACATTTTATAAATTCGCCATAGTGATTTCTTTATTTTCTTTCATCCTCAAATTTATAATGTTCTTGTGTTTATACAGGTTGTAGGACTAAGTGGTGTTGAGCAATGTCCACCTGGGATGGAAAAATCACCTACCTCACATGTATCATGTGTTGAGTAAAATCTTGTTTAAATATCAAATTTTTTGTATTTATGTTTTTGGATTTTACTATTTGGTACTAATAAAAATATTATTAATATGTATGTAGTATGTTGATATTTTCACTAGTTACAGTACTAGTTCAGTCCCTAACAAGCCGACCATATATTTTTGGTTACCTATTTCCAGGTGAGGCATTATTCCATCACTTGTACAACCCATGGGGATTCATCACCTCCCACCCCCAATATCTTTCTTATTTGATTCATCCTCAGTTGATGCACCCAAAGGCCACCCATTTGCACCACTTCTTCCATCACATCCATCCACTATGGATACACCCGTATGCCACCCACCCCCACCAACATTTCCATCTGTTCCATCCACTGAGGCTTCCACAATAGATTTTTCCTCAGAATAGGTTGCACAAGCGAGTGCTCTACCTACTAGTGGCTCTCCATCAATTCCAAATATATTCATGATGAGATAATGTGTTGATGATGAATTTTTATGTATCATGAATGGAATTGATTTTATGCATAATTTTTTAAACTTCATGATTTAATCCTTGTAATTGACGTAGGTTGACATTGATGAGATATTAGGGTTGTGGAGAAGGGTAACACCCTCATGATTTTCAGTACCATCTGCAGTGAGTTTCCTTATGTTGAATTAAAAAGTGTCATTTGATAAGTCTTTTAATATATTGAGGAAAAAAACTTATAACAATGCTTTTTCTTTATGCAGTCTCCGCAGCGATGAACCACAGCAAGGTGCAAACCACTGGAGATGATTCTTCCAGGAAGAGAGGAAATATTTATTTCCAGGATGTTCTTGATGGTTTTGAGGGTGAAGATGGTCAATGAGTGACCAATGACTACCAATTTGTATCTAGGCTACCATATGGTTGTTTTTTATGTTATGGCACTTGTTCCCATTTTGTATATTGGGAACAATGTCCCTTTTTGTAAAAAATGTACAATTAAGATGATTTTGAATATACACACACACACATTTCATGTCCCATGCTTTTTATGAATATCATTGTTTATATATTCTATGTTGATGAATGTAAAAATTTCAAAGTGTATGAATTTTATGTGTATGAATGTATGAATTTATTAATTTGAATAATTATTTTTTAAAGTGTTAAGGAAATATATGCAAGTAAGAATAGTTCATTTTTTCTAAAGTGATTATAAATACTTGTGTTACGCATAACTAATCTTTTATGGTGGAAAATATTGCTAAGTGCTAAATCCATACACAATTAATGGTTCTCAAAGACCTAAATTTGACAAAATACTGAAGTCCCATCCTAGTTAAGATTCGAGGAACCAATAATAAGAATCATGTAGGATAACATAATCACAACAGAAATAATATAGTTGAAACCTCACATTACTCTATCCAAAATGAAGCATGGTTCATTATAATGGAAATCACAAGTTACAGGGGTTTATTAATACAAAATCAACACATACAATATGAATGCACATTAAATCCTCACATCAAATGAAAATATACCTCAATTTCTCCATTAAGCTTGACAAAATATTCTACAATGTATCCCAAGAGGATAGTTCCTAAATATCCAAATTCCCCACACTTTACAATGGAGAGAGATACATCTTCTTTATAGAGTGAGTCTATTCTCTTATACAATAAAATATTATTGGTTTTTAACTAACTCCATGAGAAGTCAAATAAATATTATAATAATGAATTATTTATATCTCTCCTCAATCCATGGTTGACCATGTTACAACATGTGGACATTAGCCTCTCCAAATCGATTCTCCCTCATTCAAAAATAGTAGTAGTATGCACAAAAAAAATTTCATGAAGGGGACACCACCAAAAATAGGCATCAATACAATTCAAATTCCAATTGTCCATATGGAATGTTCCCTCCAATAATGTGCATGCATGAAACCACTCCACATGTGTGAATTCCAAGGTAGCCAAATCCATGGATGAATGTGAAAGACTCCAAGTGGATGGGGTATCCACAACAAAGTATGTGATCAATGCCTATCATTTCCTTGCCTATCGTTTAATTTCCTTTCTTTCATATCCCTGCCTTTCCTTTGTCTTGCCTTGCATTCCCTTGCCTTTCCTTTTCTTTCCTTTCCTTGTCTTCTGTTTCCTTGCCTTTATTTGAATTTCCATGTCATTCCTTTCCTTTCCATGCCTTTCCTTGCCCTACCTTTCCTTACATTGTCTTTCCTTTCCTTTCCATAACTAGACCTAAAAATTTAACTAGACCTTTCCTTTCCATTCCTTTCCTTCCCTAGCCATGTTTATCCTTGCCTTTCCTTGCATCGCCCTACCTTTCCTTGACTTTCCATGGCTTGCCTTGCCTTGCCATGTCTAGCCTTTCCTTTAAATTTCATTCCTTTTCATGCCTTGCCTTTCCATGCCTTTCCTTTCCATGCGATGTCATGCCATGCAATGCCTTGCCTTACCATTCCATTCATTTCCTTGCCTTCACTTTCCATGCCATTCCATGTCATGAATTTCCATGCCATGCCATGCCATACCTTTACATTCCTTTCCATTCCATGACTTTACATTCTTTACTTTTCCTTGACATGCCATGTATTTCCCTGCCATGCCATGCCTTTCCCTACCATGCCATGCCATGCCTTACCTAGCTACACCATTAAATGCCATGCCATTCTTTTCCTTGACACGTCATGCCTTTCCTTGGCTTTCCATGCCATGCCATTCCATGCCTTTCCTTGAGATTCCATGCCTTGCCTTGACATTCCATGACATGCCATGCCTTATCTTTCCTTTCCATGCCATGCCTTGCCTTTCTATGTCATACCATGCCTTTCCTTGCCATGCCATGCTTTTTATTGACTCCAATTTCCATGCCATGCCATTCCATTCCTTTCCTTTCCATACCATGGCATGTATTTCCTTTCCATGTCATGCCTTTCCTTTACTTTGTATGGTATGCCTTGCCATGCCTTTCCTTTCCATATCATGTCTTTCCTTGTCATGCCATGTTATGCCTTGCCTTTCTATTGCTTTTCATTTCCTTTCTATTCCATGACATGGTTTTCCTTGCCATGCCATGCCTTGCCTTGCCTTGCCTTGCCTTTCCATACCATGACCTTCTTTTCCATGTCATGCCATGCCTTTCCTTTCCATTCCATGTTATTCAATGCCATGCAATTCCATGCCTTTTATTTTCTTTCCTTTCCAATCCATGTCATTCCTTGCCAAGTCATTCATTTACAAGCCATGCCTTTCCATTCCTTGTCATTGCATGTCTTTCCTTGCCATGCGATCCCTTGCCTTGCCATGCCTTTCCTTTCCATGCCATGTCTTTCCTTCCCTTAACTTTCCATGTCATTCATTGTCTTGCCATGCCATTTCATGCCTTGGTGACATCAACACTATAGTCATTTGGATATTGCACAGTGCATATCCATGCATATACATTACAAATTTTATATGAGAATCCTTGTCTGTATTAATGTTCAATTAAGATATGTGTGTTTATTTACATGATGCCTTGCATCTATTATGCACTCACAACATAATTTTGAACTAGTATCCACACACCAAAGTTTCACATTTCAATTTGCATGTTTAAACAAATCACATAACTATCATCATCATAAACATATAACAATACAAATAATATCCCGAAACACATAAATATATCTATATGTATACATATAAAGTGTCTATATGATTCTAACTAAACCCAACAAATACTAAACAATGAATCAATAAGATAAGTAAAAATCAAAGTTCTAACCTTCTAAGGCCAAAATATAGGTCATTACCTTTACAAATCCCTAGAACACCATTATGATGTAAAATAGACTAATCCCTCCTTGCATTTCTTTCCATGTAGCTTCCCATTTTAACCTATACAACAATAAATATATATTTTTGTAACATTATGCAAGGAAAAATTGAATTAAAAATGATGACTGCAATGAAATAATAATCACAAAAGAGGAACATTTCTCATCCCATAAAATAAAAAACATTACTTCTAGGGACATATGACTTAACTTTATATCAAAAATTCCCTTTCCATCTAATGAAGCGTTTTGTCCTTTCCATGACATGCCATCCTATGCCTATCCTTTACATGCCATGCCTTTCCTTGCCTTGCCATGCCATTCCATGTCTTTCCTTTACATGTCATGCCTTGCCTTTCCTTTCAATGTCATACCTTTCCTTGCCATGCCATTCCATGTCGTGACATGGCATGCCTTTCCTTGCATTCCATGTCTTTCCATGACATGTCTTTCCTTTCCATGCCATGCCTTTCCTTGCCTTTACTTTCCATTGCATGCCATTCCTTTCCTTTCCATGACATGTCTTGCATCGCCTTTAATTGCCATGGAATACCATTCCATGCCTTTCCTTGTCATGCCATATGTTGCCTTGTCATGCCATGCCTTGCCTTGTCTTTCCTTTCCAGGCCATGCCTTTTCTTGCCATGGCATGCATTTCCATGCCATGTGATGTCATGCTTCGCCTTTCCATGACATTCCTTGGCATTGCTTGCCTTTCCATGCATTGCCTTGCCATACCATGACTTTTCTTTCATTTCCATGCCATGCCTTGTGTTGGGGTCGTATAATCATAGGTGACTTGATTCTTCAGCTATGTATTTGGAATTGCTCTCGTGATGAAGACATATGGCTTGCTGGGCTCAATTGATTTCACTTCTCCCTCCATCCATTTTGCCTGATCCCTCATTACCCTGTTGCACCCTCCATGCCCTCGCCCTCCATTTTTTCACCCCTCCACTGTTTTCGTCCCTACATGAATAAACAAGCTTAGGATAAAAAACATTAGGTTAATAATAAATGGTTAGTGACATTTTTTTAAAACACTGATTAGCATAATAATGTTAATTTAATTAAATTAGTGTAGTTAGATTAATAAAATTAGGTTACGCTTGTTAATAATTAATTAATAATTAATTGAAACCTAGGCTTGAGACTAATTAACAATAATTAATTAAATAATTAGGTTAGTTTGTTTAAAGATAGCAATTAGGTTAGTGTATTAGAATTAAACATTAATTGAAAATTAAATAAAAACCTAAAAAATAAAACAACATAAAAACATAAAACACATAAACAATAAAATAAATAAAAACTAAACCTAAAACGAAAGTTAAATAAAAATATAATTAAAACATTTAAAACATATATGAAAATATATAAAACAAAAAGAAAACAAAAAACACCTAAAACATCGATAAAACAAAAGTTAAATAAAAAATAAAACAAAGCTTAAATTAAATAAATGTAATAAATAAAAACAAATAAAACAAAAAGAAAAAACGTGCACCTTACGCACATATCCCTAAAAAATAAATCAACCTCCATAAGATTTTCCATACCCCCCGAGTACATCCTAACTGTAAAGAGGGGGGGGGAGGAGGGGGTGATAAGCAAAACCACCATGGGAAACTTGTCACCACCATGTGAAATTGGAACCCCCATCCCCAATACCACTTACCACCCTAGGGGGGGTCCTAAATCCACTCTCCCTCCTCCAAAACCGCTCTCCCCCAAAATCAAAACTGTTCTTCGCCAAGTTTTACCAGTCCACTTCCAAGAGCATTTATGGCCAAAACAAAAGGAATTTTGAAAAGCCGTGAGACAATTTTCTCCGTAACGGGCTAAGGAACAATAACCTCTCTCATTTTTTGCACAGGTATAATGAATTGGGAGTATTGAAGCCATCTCTGAGAACTCATTTTCAGGATTCCATGTTTCCTGATTTTGTCATGTTTTGTGGTAGCTGGTTTGGAGAGATGGAGATGAATTTGGAAAAACCGAAAGAGGTTTTTTCTCAAGAAGGACTCATATACAAAAAAATAATTTTTTTTTTCACACATATGTCATATTTTTGGAGATACAAGCGTCTTAGTTGACCCATATTTTTAGTAGTTCGACCCGTCTTTCATGGCAGACAGTTCAAAATTTTCAGGGATTTGTTTCTATTTTTGGACAGGTCGTTGATTTTGACCTCCTGATCTTGGGAGATAATATTTATATATATTTTTATAATTCAAATGTAATAAGGGTTGATCAGTTGGAACCTATTGAGGAAAAAATGTTCATTATTGTAATCAACTCACAAAGCCAAAGTCTATCAAATGCAGTAATATAGCTATAACAGTTGCAATATTCTTGTGTCACTCATGTTGGTGAAGTGTTTCTCACTATAATTATGTTTTCTCTGTTTTCATATGTGTTTCTTTTCTCTATTTTTTTAAAGAGAATAAAATTCGAGATTTGTTTTAAAACACCCTGTCCCAGTTTAAATCAATATCAATGTTTTCCACTTGAAGGTTAGACCTAGGATTCGTAATTTACCTATTATAACTTGATCCACCCATTAATCCTTCCCATTTATTCATCAAATTTTAAAGGATCCAACAAAGTTCCTACCTTTCCCTGTAAGTTTTCTTGTAGAACCTTCCTTTATTGAATTAGATATCTTGACTCCATTTCCCAATGGCCTTCCTTTCCTTTTCCAACCAACAATCTAAAAACCAAACCCTGTACTTTTATAACTAGCCTAACATCCAATCCAAGCAAAGCTAAATCATACAGAGATATCCCTCTCTGAGCCTTGGAGGGATAGATCCTTGACTCCAAAGTGGTTTTGTAGTTACCTCTTCCCATTTCTTCTTCATCTTGAGAAATTACAGAGTGTTAACATAGTGGCAACCATACTGAGGAACCTTCCTCAGAAAGCATATCAATTTCTAGATCTGATTACTGATGGTGGACAATGACCAGACACAAGAAGGTTGAATCATCCACCTGGCGACTCCAATAAACTCCAGATCAATTCCAATTCAAAGACTCCACTGGAGGAAGAACCTGAAACATGACTAGACCATCTAAAAAGATTGGGTATTTAGGCTAGAAGTTTATCTAATATATGATAGGTTTTATTTTTAACTATTTTTTCCCTTCTCATGATCCTGATCCAGATCATACTGCCAAAATTTATGAAGATCATGTTCAACCTAATGAGCCTCAAGAGTTTGAGCCTAGTGTTACAATCCCTGTACATAATCCTACACCTATAAATATTCCAAATAGATATAATCCTCTTATATTACCGCCTATACTCCATGATTTCCCTGCCAATTACTACAAATATCTTCCCAGATTTGATGGAGAATATGGTAACATCACTGCTGAGAAACAAATTCAGGGTTTTGAGAAATTTCTTGATCTATTTGACGTGGAAAAAGATTATGTCTGCATCATACTTTTTTCTCTATCTTTGCAAGATGGAGCTAAGGAATGGTTCAAAAGTTTGTCAGCTATAAGCATCTCCAATTTTCATCAGTTTGTAAAAGTCTTCCTTGGTAAATGGGAGATCAAGAGAAATATTTTTCTCATTTTAAAAGAGTATGATCATTTGAAAATACAAGCAAGAGAGATAGTGCAACACTTTTCAGCCAGATTCCATCAATTTTACAATTCCATGCCTGCTAATATAAGACCACCTTCTGGTTTAGCTCTCTTACATTACCCAAATGCCTTTGATTTAGATATGGGATTTTAGCTGAGAGAAAGGAACACGACTACAGTCAAGGAGATGCAGGACAGTGAAATTAGTGTGGAAGCTAATGTTTTGACCTAAAGGTCAAAGATCAAGGCATAATAAAGAGAGAAAATAGAAAAGGAGCAATTGAAATCTTCAGAAGCCAAACTGGACATTTTGGCCAGCACAATGAAAGAAATGATGAAGAAATTCATCATGGGAAATGAACTTGTTGTTCAAAGGCATCATGTTCCATTGGTTACAAAGAAAGAAAGTGCCACTATTCCCAAACACTTTGCAGCTCACCCTTGGTATCATGGATTGGAAAATGATCATTTCATGTATTTAATTCACAACATAGTCAAAGATGAAACTCCACTCAACTTGTAGAAGAGAAATCAATGGATACAATGTGTATGTTTGATGACATTTCCTTCATGGACAATCTACCAAAGTATGATAACTATGATGAGGATTACACAAAGGTGAATTCTTCAAAACCATCAGCAACATATTGTTGGGAGGAAGAAGATCAGTTGCACTTCAAGCATGACAGTTAGCTTGTGCATAGAAATTATGACAACAATGAGCAAACTACAGAAAATTTCAGAGCAAGTGGAAAGACTTTACCCTTATGTTTCTCTTCATTTCAATTTCTGAGAGAAAATTATAAACATGTTGTAAATAGTGAAGATGCAAAATCTTTTAATGAATCAGTTAAGGATGTCATTGATGACATGGAAGTTGTTTTATATCTAGGATTACAACCACTAATTTCCCTTGACTTTCAAATTCCAGATGAAATTTTAGAGCCCGAAACAAAATTTGAATTAGTTGAATATAACTCTGTACCATTATTATTTAATTCATTTCAAATTTTGAAGGAAACTCTTGAGTAGATGTTGAAGGATAAATACATACAAAGTCAGGAAATTTCATTTGAATCAATGCAACAGTCATGTCAATCTCTTCAGGATCCAATAGTTGATTTGTTGGATGACCTGTGTTGTCAAGATCATGTTTCATGTGCCAATTATGGACTTGAAATAATATACAATATAGACATGGTTAGGCAGTCATTTTCATGGTTTTATTCAAAAACAACTTCTTCTCAAAGTTCATTAGAAAATCTACAGACAAATCAAAATTTGCATAATGATACAAATGGCATATGTGTATTATCAGGTCATGGTCTTAAAATGGATAAATTTGAATCTCAAGAGATAAGTCATGTTTATCATGATCCTATAGCTATCTATATGGAGGAGTTGTTCTTTTCAGAATGCCCATCGATACCTAAAGTTTATGTGATTTTCCACAGTCCCAGGGCTTTGTGTTGTGAAGATCGGGTTGGAAATCAGTCTATGTTGCCCATGCAAGTTCTATTTCTGATACTATTTAAAAACAATGAATGGGCAGAGTTATTAGATAAGTTGTTTGAATGGCTTCATTGGCATTATTGTATCATTTAGAAAAACAAAATTATCAACAGTGTAGGGTAGGTAGCATTTTGAATAAGCTCAATCATTTGAGCATCTTTTTCAGCAGTGTGTGGTTTCCAGTAGAGTTTGCAACTGATAGTGTATAGTTCAGTTTTTATTTTAATTTGAGTCAGTTCGAAGATTGTAGCTATAGTGAAACCATGGCCAATGGATAATTCACTGGTCTACGTGTTCAAATTTCTATGCTTCTTGTCACCTCTCGAAAGAGCTTCCATCCCCAGGTGGAGCCTATGTTGGGGTCTTATAATCATAGGTGACTTGATTCTTCAACTATCTATTTGGAATTTCTCTCATGATGAAGACATCTGGATTGTTAGGCTCAGTCAGTTCTCCCTCCATCCATTTCGCTCGATCCTTCATTACCCTACCGCACCCTCCATGCCCTCGCCCTCCATCTTTTCACCACTCCACCATTTGCGTCCCTACATGAATAAACAAGCTTGGGATAAAAAACATTAGGTTAATAATAAATGGATAGTGACATTCGTTTTAAACACTAATTAGCATTATAATGTTAATTTAATTAAATTAGTGTAGTTAGATTAATAAAACTAGGTTAGGCTTATTAATAATAAATTAATTACTAATTAATTGAAACCTAGGCTTGAAACTAATTAACAATAATTAATTAGATTAGTTTGTTTAAATTTAGCAATTAGGTTAGTGTATTAGAATTAAAAATTAAATAAAAACCTAAAACATAAAACAATATAAAAACATAAAATACATAAATAATAAAATAAATAAAAAGTAAAAATAAAACAAAAGTAAAATAAAAATATAATTAAAACATTTAAAACATATATGAAAATATATAAAATAAAAAGAAAACAAAAAACATGTTAATAAAACAAAAGTTTAATAAAAAATAAAACAAAATTTAAATAAAATAAACGTAATAAATAAAAACAAATAAAACAAAAAGCAAAAACGAGCACCTTACTCACATATCCCTAAAAAATAAATCAGCATCCATAAGTTTTTTCGGACCTCGTCCATCCTAACTTTAATGAGGCGGGGGTCCGATAAGAAAACCTACCATGGGAAAGTTGTCACCACCATGTGAAATCGGACCCCCCCCCCCCCCC